>JAQFVV010001070.1:0-118025 GCA_028023455.1 Epiperipatus broadwayi | reverse complement strand
TACAATAATCAAATCGTTTATTGTTCAAAAATATAAAAACACTTTCAGAATCAGAAATAATAGATCTCTGCTACAATTATAGATCTATAATTCCAAAGTCCATCACAGAACCATTGCACCAAATCACATGCGACACAAATATCTATGACAATAATACATCTGTTATACCCAACCAGTTATCTTATTTTGTATTTTATTCTCTAAAAAAGATTATAGACTTCAATATAAAAGAAGAATAAAATGATTCAAACAAACCATTGCATAAAACACTTTAACTAACTTAATAATTTATTTAGAGTATACACTTCTCTGCATTACTTTTTTAAATGTAAATAACTTAAAATTAATAAAATTATTTTCAAAAGCTTGAAATAAACTTTAAAAATATTTATGTAATTTATTAATTAATTAAATACCATATTCATATGTAATCTGTTAACATTACTTTTTTATTTATATTCTATAAAAACTTGTTTAGTCTTCTATACAATAATGTTTATATACAGTTAGTTTTGCAATGCTCAATTTGATATTTATGTTTTAGTATAAATTTTACTAATAATTTAGCTAAAACCTTCTTTATATAGGCTTAAAGGTAATACATAAAGCAGAGCTTATAATCCAACACATTTTAAATAACTTTATTCTAATGTGCACATTTTAAATATTGAAATATTAATTAATAAAAATTTACATAAATATATATAATCTATAAATGTCATTTTAAAATTATATTGCCTATAGAATTTTATAGAAATTGTTCATCTTATATATTAGTAATGTTTGATGAAAAATTAACTAACATTTTGCAGGACATGTATTTTGACAATCAAAAGTAATAACATTATTTGTATACTCAAACTTTAACATCAAATTGACAGCTGTGATTCTATATGTGAATCCATTTAAAAAGAAATCAAGTAAATACAAGCTGAGTTGTGGTTTATGGATTTCAATTGATCTCCTAAGTAACTGATTATATTAGGTTTGATTGATAAAAACACGTCATGCAAGAGGTTACCTGATTTGTCATAAAATGTTGTATTGAAAAACATGTTTTTTATAATTTTTTATAAAAAGCGTAAATACAAAAATATGGTTATTAGATTACACACACTATTGTTTTCTATGAAATGAAGTTTCTATATTCGATTTATAAATTGTTCTGGAATTATTTTTAAAATGCAATAAATTAAAATAGCTGTTTTTATTTTGAAATCTTTATCCATTACTTTATTTTTTTAATTAAAACTTTTTAGAATAATGTTGTAACATATTATTTTTTATTATAATAATTTCATTTTTTTGTGTGTAAAATTTATTTAAACTTTTAAAAAATTGTATACTTTTAACATTACTCAATTGCTTTTATAATCAGTCAACAAAGATCTTTCTTGTTAAAAACTTTACTCACAAATTTGATTAATTTTATTATTTAACCCTAAAAATAGTTATTACTTCTTGTATAGTAAATTAAAAATATTTTAACACTCATGATTCAAAAAATACACTGCATGAAAAGTAAAAAATCTGTAGATAAACCAGTGATTAAAGTTTATTCACAAATTAATGCATAATATGAGCAAATAATTTTTATTGTAAAATTCTAAAAAAAAATTTTAAATACAAATGTTCAATTCTTTACTTTCTATTATTAATAAAAGAGTTTTAAAGAAGGGAGCTACAAAAAGTTGACTGTTAGAGATAGTAAGAGGAATTAAAATTTTGGACATATGCTAAGGCAAATTAGCTTACATAAAAAATAATATGATCTTTGGTATGGTAAATAGGTTGAAATAAAGAGGGTGAGTATATTGCCATTAAAGAATACCATTTCAGGATGAACAGGATTGATTGTTTTAGAGGGATGCAAGCAGACAAAGAAGAGGATGATCTGGGGGCAGATCATTCACTCAATCATCCATGATGAAATCAATGGATCGAGTGGATGGTGATTACACATTTTATGCAAAGATATAAAAAGTTCTCCACTTTACTAACTTCTAGCACAAGCTTGAATAATTGATGATTAATTGCAGATGCATATCAAATCTCTATCCTTTATATTTAAATCCCTACCTTCAAACCCATTTCTGGCTTTTGCTTTATCAGTGAAGTTTGGAATTTCTTTTCACCTTTAAATTTTGAGACTCATTGTTTGTAACAAAAGCTAAAAATCAGTCTCTGAATGGGGATTTTAAAGATAAAGATTTATATGATGATAATCAATGATTGTTCAAGTTTACATTAAATGGCATAAGAATAAAAAGTTGATTTTATTTTTTAAACTAAAATGCTTGATGAATTGTTGTTATATACAATTTTATATATATGCAAAAAAAAATTAAAAGGATGGTTAATTTTTAAAATGTGATGCAGAATTTATTGTAAATTTATAATAAATTTATATAAATAATATATAATAGAGATTGATGACATAGAATTTTCTACAGTCATAACCATATCATCACAATCAGCCAGCCTTAAAAAATATTTGAGCAAAAAGATGCATAAAGACTAAACATTTAAAGTCAAATTTTTATAATGACTTTATAAATAATCTCTAAACCGCATTTTGCATATCAGAAATGGATCTTTTAGCATTTTAATAATGTCTCATATTGTGTCTTAACATAGTCTAAGCAATTTTACTATATATTTTGTAAATAATGCTTATTTGTAGTTTATAATTTGCAGTCATATCTTTTTAATGAAAGCACTTAATACTAGTTTTTTCTCTTGACTCTTTTGTCATATTGTGTAAGCTTTAGTAATAGATAGATGTTAAAAAATAAAATGCATCCAATTTCTTTTCTATCAAAATATCACAAGAATAATTTTTAACGTATAATTTTTACCAGTGAAAAGATTTATGAATTTTTTTGAACAGTGCATTTAGATCTTCCATCCAGCAGCCAATTTTTACATCTTATTTGGATTTATTAAAAAATCCACAAAGCTTCTCATTGATAAAAGTCATAAGCTAGAAACTAGCCTGGAAATATTTGATTAGGTCAGCCATGGATAAACATTTAATTAATACTATCAACTTGCATCTATTGATTTCTAAAGCTTATACAAGATGACAAATAATAGAGATTAAATTTTTTTACTAATACATAGCAATATATAAGCTAAGGTTATGTGATATATATAGCAAAAGTTTTGTAACTTCTCAACATAAACTAAGTTAAACTTCACAATAAGTATTTTCTCAAAACATATACTATTTTTTATTGTCATCACTTTGCCCAAATCTATTTGTTTATCTGTCTGCCAGATCATCTATTTATTTATCTGCCCTCCTCCCTACATTTACTCAAATGCATACATGTGTAGCTTTTATTATTTATTCAAATAACTATTTATAGATCTGCCAATCAGTTAACTGTCTATCTAGTCATCTAACTACTTATTTATCTATTCATTCATTTATCTATTAAGTCATCAAAATTTTTAATCATTCATACATCCACTCAGTCATTAATCCATTTTTATTCCATTTAACCATCTACTTATTATCCAACTGTCTATCTTCTATTTACTTATTTTTTATGCAGACCAAATATTGATTTACAAAAGAAATTAATTTCCATTTTTTCTTTTCAAATCTTGTTTTATTTATGAACCATGTTTTGTTTAAATTTTATTCCAATGTTTCATCTGTATGGTTATTGTCATAGAATTATTATTTTTGCATGATAATGGTTATTGTTATATGATTATTGTTTTACTTCACAATGAACATATAATTTAGCACGAAAGTTGAAAGAAAACTGAAATAAAAAAATATTTCATGAAATAAAACAAGAATTGAAAAGAAAGTACATGTAAAATTAATATATTTTTTACATATATTCCAATAACGGGCCATATTTAAGAAGAAAGTGGAATAATTATTAAATTATTGTATGGTTGAAGGGCCCTCAAAAGTCTGGGTTCAAATTTCCTATAATTACATCAATATTCCAAGGATATAAAGTATACCTGCATTTAAATATTACTGATTTATTAAAGAATAATTATTGATTATATTTTATTAAAAACCAGAACACATAGCCAATCCCAATGTCAATAACAATCATCAATCTTAAACTGTCATTGAGGCAACTTCCATTTAACAATAAAGCTGGTATATATATATATGCTATTTTTCTATCACATTTATAAAATTATCTTATTGTTTTTCTATCTGTATAGATTCATTTACCCACACATTTATTTTCTATATATCATTTATTTAGAAAATCTAATCATTTATCTACTTATTTATTATTAATATAACTCCAACCATTTTTATCTATACATCTATCATCTATTTATACATCTGTATATTAGTGTACTCACCCACCTATTCATCTTACATATGTTATCTATCTATTATAACAATCTGCTGAAATTGCATGCATAGCCAACATCCATCACCAGAGTATGCCACTATATTTATCATCTAGAATCTTACATTTAGACATTAGCCTTCTTAAAATGTTTAGCCACTTATTTGTATATAGAAAGATAATTTACTGGTAAAACCTGTAGCATAGATGCCTACAAATATTTCAACTTTTATTAGTAATTTAAGTCCAATAAATGGGGAATTTTTAATGAATCCATGGAGCATTTAGTTGACCAAGGTATATCAGTTAGTTGATATGACAAAACTAAATTTGGTATAAATGCACATATATATTGCTTTGGGATATTACTCACAGTTCACACTAGCCCATATTCCAATCATGGGTCTTATCATAGTCACATGCATAAACATTGCATGTTTATGTATTCATGTATTTCTAAATATATATATTTAAAAAGTCACCAGATGGTCATCATATAAATTACTAAAATAATGACATCACCTAATTTTTAAATATTTGGAGTACTTCTAAAAATATTATAATTCAAAAAATAATTTATTCTAATCAAACTTATATTCCAAAATCAAGAGAATACATATAAAATTCTTCAGTGTAATATGGATATGAATCAAAATGTGTATCTCTAAAATATACCACACAAAACTTACTAAATACATAAGACAATGTCAATATCCTCTGTACCAATAAACACATATGTAGCGTATATAATAATGACATCATTACAATTGCATAGTAATGTAATTAATGAAAAATATATATAAATTTAATGTATGAGTTAACATAGTAACAATAATTGTTTTGTTTTAGAAAAAAAAATTGTTATAAATTATTAATTAGAAAAAGAGTAAACATTTAAAAAGCAATGTAGTTTCTTGGATATAATTCTATTCCATAAAAATATATTGCTGTTTTATAATTTATTAAATAAAACATTCAAATATGAGACAAAATTCTAGTATTTATTGCAATTAAAATTAAATAATATCGTTTAATTAATTTGTAATGTTTTAAATATAAGAAAAAAACCTACTTTATCTGATTTTCTGACATGTACAAAAATATTTTGATAAAAAAAAATGGAAATATAATTATATTTTAATGCTTGATCATAATATTATTTTTGCTTTAAATTTTTTCTATGCTTTATTTATATGGAATGAGAAAAATATTAAGAAAAAAGAATTATTTTTCTTTGATTAATAAGACTAAGAAGTTGGTTGAATACAATGGTCATCTATTGTTGAGAGGAGGAATATAGTTAGATGTTCCTAAAACCACTCTCACTTTCTTGTTTCCTATTAAAGCGGGTCCCTTGTTTTTTTTCTTCAAAACCACTCTGTTCTATAATCTCAAGACACTTGTTTTCATGTACTTACCCGAGCTGTTATTATTCCAAATGTTTGATCTAAGAGGAATTATATCCACAGAACAGTTAATTTCCAGCATTCTATGATGACAAAATTTGTGAGAAAATCCAAATCAAAAAGAACGCAGTTCTATAAACCTCAGCCTTTTCCAGTCTATGCTCTGAAACGTGTAAACCTTTTGTGTAAAAATCACGTAATGTCTGTCAGTGGGGAGAGAAAAAATAATAGATTTCCCGTAGAAGATCAGTTGTTGACTGCCTGAACAAAGATGATAATTTCTTGTGAGAATCACTTGTTGTTTATCCGTGGGGAGAGAAAAGATGATCAACTTGTAAGATCCACGTTGTTACGCCTTTTAAAACAATAACTAGTGTGTGTGTTGCTATACATAGGCTAAAATAAAATGTAACCTTTTACATGATATTTACTTGACATTACTATTTCACTAATATAAAATATAATACTTGATCCTTAAATTATTCTCTGTATTGACAACTACTTAAATAAATTTGAAAAGAATACTCCAATTCACCAGCTATTTATCTACTTATCTGCCTATTTATGTGATTATCTTTCTATATATCTGTCTATCTATCTATCCATTGAAATTATATCTACCTATCTATTTACATATATATGTCTCAGTTAGTGTGTAATGATGTGAAGCACAAAAATATTGAACATAGTGATGCAGTGAGAGAACCACAATTTGCAATAGTAGAGATGATATATATATATAGTTATGGGTTCTAATACATAATAATAAATAAAAAATACTCTCATTCTCACATATGGCAATCACTAATATTATATAATGTATGAATTGAAAAATGATCCCAATTCATTAGAACATGCAACCATTCCTTTATTTTGGGTACCATGCAAGTCAGGATACTTACTTATTGCAATTTCATGATACTTTTCTTATCTATTTGCATTATCTTGACAGTCAGAATACTAGAACTGCAAAGCATAATAAAAATATTGAATGTATGTTAATGATAATAAAGAGAATATGATGAACCCATTACCTCAACACAACTTCAGTCATTAACAGATGTGCATTAGATTCAAAATAAAAATAAGTGCAGAAGTAAAATTGAGACCAAAGACCACCATAGGAATTAATAACAATAACATATTTTTATTGCAGAATATACATGATGTAAAATATAATACTAATTAAATTGTTGATAAACAGAGCAAAACTCTCCATACAGTATTGCCACCTGATGAAGGCCACAAGCCAGAAACTAGTCTTGGGATATTGGATGAGTAGGCATTAGATAGGGATTTTATGCACAAGCCTTCTGGCATCCATTGATTACTCTGTTTAGCACAGGTGGCAATACTGTATGGAGAGTTTTGCTCTGTTTATCAACAATTAATGTGCTAGTATAGGAAATGTGATCATGTGATACTAATTAAATTAATAATAAAACAAGAAATAAATTAACAATGGTTAACTAAATAAGTAACCTAATGTGTACAACATTCTACTCTCTCATTTTCACTTATTCTAAACCTAGTTACCCATATTTATTCACTTAGAATTTTACTCATACATTATTTTGCAAAAATGATTTAAATAAATAAATATATTGAAAACTACTTACATCAGTTAAATTAAATGTATATTTCCATACAAATGTTTATATAATCATGTAAAGTGAATTGAAGATGTTTGCTTAATATTAACACATTTTACCATACCTATCAGTTATTGTCATTCTTTCTAAATTAATTTGTTAAATGCTTTATTTATGAACCTGAGGAGAAATTTTATATAATTATGGCAAACTAATTTTAATAATCATAATATTTCTTATAAATTAAACAAAATTAGTCTATCACTTAAATATTCTATGAAACATTTGTTCTGTTGTGCTATTTAATTTTATTTTCTTTAAAGTAAAAACCATGTTATATTTCTAAGAATTAAAATAAATAATATAAAAACTCTGTCAGATAATGAAAATTATTCTACATGAATAAAGTGTGATAAACAGAGCAGCCAAAATGCAAAAAACATTAATTATAAGCAACAATTTGCAAGTGCTTTTGGTATTGTATACCAGAATCATAGTGACATATATACTAGAATCATGGTGACTCCAATATGTCACCATGATTCTGGTATACAGTACCAAAAGTGCATGGCAAATTGTTGTTTATAATTAATGTTTTTTGCATTTTGGCTGCTCTGTTTATCACACTTTATTCGTGTAGAATAATTTCCAAGAATTGTACATATACTTTGTTATTTTCTTCTGTATAAAATATTTGCTTAATATTCTTTCTACTTAATATAAAATAAATATTGTTATACATTCACCAGAAACATTATTATGCCAAGTACATTTCATGGTTATCATATAAGTACATTTGTTTTTAAAACTTACATATCATATGCAGTATTATATTTCCTTAACATGCATACAAAATCTAAGATTCTCTCACTCCAATGTAAATTTTACTCAAACTGCAAAACCATGATGAGAAAAATCTCTTTACTAATGTATATAAAAAACAATAAAATATCATCTCTGTTGCATAAAATGTAGTTTATGTGACTAAATAATTAATATTTATAATTGTATATTTGATCTGAATTTATTTACACTTATTCCAAAAGGTCATAAACAATATTCAAGTATAAAATTATCAAAATATGTATGCTTGTTTTTAATTATATCATTTAAAGATTTAAATATATTCACGTGTGTGTGTGTGTGTTGTAAATATCAAAAATATGTCTTGTGAGGCTCCACTAATTGGGCCAGCGAAATTGTAAATATCAAAAATATGTCTTGTGAGGCTCCACTAATTGGGCCAGCTAAATTGCAAATATCAAATGAAAAATGTCACCAATATCCATGGATTGGGATGCAAAACTATAATTGTGAGTTTGTTACAAAAGAGAGCAATGGCAGCCTTGTAGACAGAAAGATTTTAATTGCATATATTATCTTTATTACTCTATTGACCATCAATAGAATAGATTTTTATAGAGATGACTTCTATTAGAATGTTTAGGCTTTATTCTTAAGTACTATCTGATAAGAAAATTGGCAATGGCATCATACTGTGCTCTAAAATTTTGAATGATATGTTCATATTTTAAACACCATAAAATATAGTTTATTGCTATCTTATAAAATTATGACCATAATTTTTATTATGCATCAAACACTTGTCATTAGATCTACAGCACTTTGTATCTGTTATGGTAGAATTGTAATAAGCTAATTCTTAATTTTACTAACTGTATGTCTTGTGTCATAAAATAAAAATAGTGTGTTTAATTCATTATCCTATTTCATTACATTGGAATTATCAAATTCATTTAGAAAGTTTACATCCAATGTAGTATAATATAGTGCATTCAAACATTTCTTAGCTTTACTTCATGCATCATTTCTGTAGGTTCCAATATTTTAAACTTTTATCTATGCTATGACAAAATAAAATTGTTGTATTCAAGTTGAAAATACTCATACTTAAAATTATATACTTTATAAAAATACAAGCACTTCAATTTGGGAAATCTCATATCCAGAGATACATTTTTATCTTTGTTATCTAAACTCACAATGGAATTTTCTTCTAAGCTATACTCATCTTTTTAAAATAATTTTTTACCAACAACCAGATCAACATCCCTATTAATATTTTGGTTTAGATAATTTACATTAATTTTTCATATCTATTTTTACTTCATTAAAAGTAACTTTTTGTCACTATTTTTAAAAAAAATTATACTTCATATAATTATGACACTTTTTATTACTCAGATGCTCAAATATGGTTTTGGATTTAAATTCATAGGGTTTAACTCCATCATTCTTGAGTTCATTTCTAAATTATCTCCAAGTCCTTGCAGTAATAAACATTTCAACAAGGTCCCTATTAGTTCCATATATATGAATATTAGGTTTAGCTTAGGGATGTTTTAATAAATGTATCTAACATCATATCAGTCAGATGATACATTCCTAGATGATCCTTCACTGTTTCTTCTATAATTTGATTAATGGAAATGGGGGAATTTTTTCATGGAATATGTAGTAGTCACCCTTTTTGGTAGATTAGTCTCATAACATGTTCTTGTACATTGATAATTAACATTGGCCACTTAATAATGAGATGCCTCTTTTCAAAATTTATGATGGTTTTCTAAGCATTTTAGGGGCTTCTAATGTGTCTAAATCTCCAGATACTTTTTCTATTATATAATGATCAGTAACTATTAAAATTTGTTCTAAAATGACAAGATAAATTCCTCTCAATTATCCTAATGATATGTATCTCAAATAAGGAAAATGCAGTTAACATCTTCAATCTAGCAGTGTGACATCTGAAGAATTGGGTATATCTTCCTTTACTAGCATGATATCTTTCCTTTCTAATCTGATGGTATACACAATCTTGCTTCTCTTCATTACAAAAATTAGCCATAAAACTGTGTTTATAATTTCTATATGTTTGTGGCCTATAAAGTAATGATCACTCATCATTGGCTGTTTCCTAAAGATGGTTACTGGTGATGGCTAATTTCTCTTGCTTAATAATTTTACTTAATAAGTATAACTCATTCAACATTTAAATATTATGCAGGGATTTCATTGTATACACTTTTGAATATTTTTATATTTATAAATTTAGATGCATTTAAATTGTTTTGTCATATACACTCATTTGCAATAACATCCTGTAAGGTCATTGTCATTTCATTACTTTTATTCTTTACAATATTTGAATCCATATTCTTAACCTTGTCTTGGACATAATTCTTATATCTTTGCTTTTTATTTCTTTCTTTTACATGATGATGGAAATTTATGGTTTTTGTGTTATCATTAACTTAATTTCCACTATTGTTTATTCCTGTCATATTATTTTTCATTATCACAAGGTGGTCATTCTTTTTACATAGTTGTTGTATCAAATCTTCAACCTAGTCTTTTAAACTCATACTTGACATTGGTTGAGTGGTTAGCACAGCTGCCTTACAAGCAGTTGTCCTGGGGTTAACTTCCCAGCCGATGCTTTGACATTTAATAAAATAAACCTTCGTACTTGACAATTACTATTTACTGTCATTGATTAAATTAAAATTTGTATTTATCTATTATGCTTATCATCTCTTTTGGTTTTCATATTTTCTATTCCAGTTAGCAATAAAGAATATTGGAAATCTGACTTACAAAGATTTTTAGATAAGTATCTATAACCACTTCTGTTTCATTAATTTCTATCATCTTGACTTTAATCTGTTTTATTTGTGCTTCCACATTATCAAAACAGCACTTCATGGCCTAGTATATTTGTATCTATTTGCTGTTTATTTTTCTAGATAGGTAATTGATATCAGGAAAAGATTTATCAGCTACATGCTGACATTTATTTTCAATAATCACAAGAACATTTTCCTTATACTGATTAACAGTAACTGTTAAATCCTGCATAAATTTTTGGTAAATATCAAGAATGAAAGATTTATCTTCCAAAATTCTTTTATTTCATTGCAGAGGACCCTGGTTTTTTTTTCTCAACCAGTTTTTGCCTTTGAAAGTTTTAATACTCAATATGAGACTCTTTAAACTCAGAAAATTTCTCAAATCTTTTATTAAATTCAGTGTGAGATTTTGGAAAATTTTCTACAAAACATGGCTTGAAACTCTTCAAACTCAGCCCTAAGTTATTGAACTCAAGTATCAGACATAGCTTGTGATTTCAGTCTTGTGATTCCATAAATTTAGTCTGATATATCTCAATTTTTTCACAAAGTTCTTGAAGAATTCTCATCATAGTATCTTAACTACATTCAGAACCACCCAAAAAATTTCTTTTTTTTTAGTACCTTTTATATCATAATTTTTTTATATTCATAGCTAAACAAAAATAACTACTGTATATCACATATAATAC
This sequence comes from Epiperipatus broadwayi, assembly GCA_028023455.1. Lineage (NCBI taxonomy): Eukaryota > Metazoa > Onychophora > Udeonychophora > Euonychophora > Peripatidae > Epiperipatus > Epiperipatus broadwayi. Next base: position 106,348 of record JAQFVV010001070.1, on the reverse strand, counting down.
ACTAAAGTAATATATAATACAATTCTAATTTACATTTAATATTCAAGTTGATAGTCTCAAGACCTCAGAACCATTTTCATCCAATTTAGTATCTACAGAAAAAGAAAAGTAAAACATACATATTAAAATATAAATATCAAAAATAGACTTTATGAAGATTCCATATATTAGGCCAGTTAAATTGTATATATCATATAATTATGTTTTGTCAATATTCTTGGATTAGGATGCAAAAGTGTAATTGAGTTTGTTACAAAAGTTTCGATTGTTGTTTTTATTTCTTTCACATCTACTCATTTATGATTAAATAATTTTTTTCCCACATAGCATTATTTAATTAAAACTAATTTTAACAAGCAAATAAACAAAAATAATAAAATTTTACATATTAATATATTTATTTGTTTTCACTTATAATTACTAATACTGTTTGAATATATATTTTAATACATGTAAATAAGTAAATAACTCAGATTATATGTAAGTAACAGGAAGTATATGAAGCTTCCAATGAGTTATATCATGCTTGCAATCCAATCACAACTATCTTTTAGCCTGAAAGTCAAGCCAATCTGTAAAACCATAGATACCTCAGAAACATCCTTTCAAGCAATTCATATAGCACATGTGACATTTCAACTTCTTATACACATTATTTCTAGAGAAATGCCAACATTTATATATATATATATTATAATTCTATCACAGATTACTGAAACATATGAACAAAGATAGGTCAAAAGGATAAATGAAATATTTTAATACAATAAAAATAAATGGTACTGGTTTGTTAGCCATACTGTGCCACTAGCTGACACTGCAGTATCCATAAAAAAAACCAAGAAGTATGCAAGTGATAAATTTCTATCCAAAAATCACTGAAATCAACATAAAATTAAAATGCCTAAGGCAAACAATTGAACAAATCATTTTAAAATAAAAATCAAAAAGAAATTGAAAAAACCACTATAAAATACAAATTACAAAAACAGAAATTGATCAAACATGTCAAACATCACCCCTCCACCCACATGAAGAATTCAATCAAAAATAAGTCAAATATAATTTATAAAAACAAAAAAAAACAAGAATTCTATTTTCAAAAACCTATGAAATAAAAGAAAAACTATAATAAAAGCCTATGAAATAAAAGAAAAACTATAATACTAAAAAAAAAATTAACAAAGCTTATGAAATAAAACAAAGTGAAAAATGTTGGATGGCAGGAATGCAGGACATTTAAAAAAAAATCCTTTGACTATCAAAACATTACATGAAGTATCAACAAACAAAAACCTAATTAACCTACTTTTCAAAAATATATTAAATTTCATCAATATTTAAAAAATAAAAGACTTTCAATAGTAGTTTTGAATCTGTATATATTCCTTTATGATGAAACTAGGGAGGAGAAAGCATATTTCAGGCATTATACATTTGCAAATATGCCTGTGAGATATTCACAAACCTTAAAAACATACTAATACATATTAAGTAATTAAATACATATAACAATGAGTGCATAGCTATCAGTTGTTATTTCTTAAAATAGATTTCAGAGCAGCAACTTATATCAGTTAAAAAGCAATGAGAACACTACACCGAAAAGCTTCCAACAGTGTCCCAAAAATTTATTCAATTAATTATTCTCAGCTTTGAAATTATGGCACATCATAACACATGAATTTAAAAATGAAATAAAGTAATTAGAATAGAAAATAGGCATAGCCACAGACTATAAAAAGGTTAAAATTATAACTGATTACAGTTACAGGAAAAATTATTAAAAAGACTAAGTAATTGAGAATTTATAATTTAATGAACATTCATTATAGCTAGCTTTATTTAAATATAAGTTTTTAAAATATATTTATAGAGCTCTGTGGTAAAAAAAATATTACTAATTATCTTTCAGGCTGAGTTGTCAGGCATTTGTAATAGACATTGGATGTTTGCAGCATAAAAATACATTAAAAAGAACATTCAAATTTTGAGGCTTTTAGAGCAAAATTATTTAGGGAAGCTTATTCAAACAGATTGCAGCACATTTAACTAATAACAGCAGATTAAAGAAGGTAGATCAATGGTGGTTATTTGGTGGTTTAAAAACTACAATAACAATGGCAGACTTTAACAGTAGGCTTTAGCAAACAATTATTTAAGAAAGGTAGTTCAGTAAAATATAACATCCTAATGCAATTTAAGATAGGCAAAAAGAACGTTCAAATTTTGAGGCTTATTGCAGCAAAATTATTTAGAGAAGCTTATTCATACAGATTGCAGTGCACTTAACTAACAACGGCTAATGTTACTTAAATTTCAGTATGGGTTTTTGAAATGTTGCTGAAATTTTGCACATATTTAATATTGTATTCATCTGCATAAAAATTAAATCCATATTAACACTGTCAAAAAGTAAAAATAATCCCAATAACTTGTATTTCTAGTACTCCAAAATAATTAATGTCATAATAAAACTAAGCAGGTACTTCAAAAGACTAGTTCAATTACATTTTGATTAAATTTGTCAGCCCAATCAATTATATTTTATGTGAAATGTCTATTATGTCACATTTCTTTTTGCAAGTACATACTGTGACATGTAATATGCTACAGTGTGATTATATTTATCTTTTTAAATCTTTAATTATCAATTTAATTCATTATTTTCTTAAGAATCTCGTATAACATACATATATAATGAAATGTTTACACAACTATTTATCAGTTTTTAACTTCTAAAAATATGTGTAGGTTAAATGTTAATTTTAAAAATAACAATTTCTTTAAAGTGGAAAATGCGATCACGCATGCTAAAATTGTTATTTTTAAAATTAACATTTAACCTACACATATTTTTAGAAGTTAAAACTGATAAATAGTTGTGTAAACATTTCATTATATATGTATGTTATATGAGAATGAAAGCTAAAATTATAAAATTTAGCTTTCTATTGTTAAATTTCTTAACTTAGTTCTTTTATCTTAATAAAATAAAGGTGATCCCTAAATGAATTGAAAATTGCACTTTAAACAAAATTTGTTATTTTTAAAATTAACATTTAACCTACATGCAATTTTAAAATTAGAAACTGATAAATAGTTGCGTAAACATTTTGTTATATATGGATGTTATGTGAGATTCTTAGGAAAACAATGAATTAAATTGATAGTTAAAGATTTAAAAAGATAAATATAATCGCACTGTAGCATATTACACATCACAGCTTGTACTTGCAAAATGGAATGTGATATAATAGATGTTTCACATAAAAAATATAATTTCTTGGGCTAATTGCTTAGCCTGATAAATTTAATCAAACTGTAACTGAACTAGTCTTTTGAAATACCTATTTAGTTTTATTATGTTATATTAATTATTTTGGAGTTCTAGAAATACAAGTTGTTGAGATTATTTTTACTTTTTGATGGTGTTAATAGGAATTTATTTTTTATGCAGATGAATACAATATTAAACATGCACAAACTTTCATGCAACATTTCAAAAACATGCACTGAAATTTAAGTAATATCTACTGTTGTTAGATAAGTGTGCTGCAATCTGTTTGAACAAGCTTCTCTAAATAATTTTGCTCCAAAAAGCCTTTTAATGTTATTTTTGTCTATTTTAAATTGCATTGGGATGTTATATTTTGTAGAACTATCTTCTTTAAATAATTGTTTGCTAAAGCCTGCCATTAAAGTCTGCCATTGTTGTTGTATTTTTTAAACCACCAAATAACCACTGTTGATCGACTTTCTTTAATCTGCTGTTATTAGTTAAGTGTGCTGCAATCTGTTTGAATAAGCTTTTCTAAATAATTTTGCTCCAATAGCCTCAAAATTTGAACATTTTTTTAAATGTATTTTTATGCTGCAAACATCCAGTGCCTATTACAAATGCTGGACAACTCAGCTGGGAAGATAATTGGTAACATTTCTTCACTACAGAGCTCCATAAATATATTTTAAAAACTTATAATAATTAAATGAATCTAGCTATAATGAACACTCCTTAAATTATAAATTCTCAATTACTTACAGTCTTGCCTATAAATGTAACTCTTAAATAATATTTACTATAACTGTAATCAGTTATAACATTAAACTTTCTATAATCTGTGGCCATGCCTATTTACTATTCTAATTATTTTATTTCATTTCTAAATTCATATGTTATGATAGGCCATAATTTCAAAGCAGAGAATAATGAATTTAATAAATTTTTGGGAAAGACAATTAGAAGATCTCCAGTGTAATTTTCTCGTTGCTTTTTAGCTGATATAAATTGCTGCTTTGAAATCTATTCTAAGTGATAATAGATTGTTATGCACTCATTGTTATCTGTATTTAATTACTTAATATGTATTAGTCTGTTATTAAGTTTTGTGAATATCCCACAGAAATATTTGCAAATGTAAAATATGCTTTCTCCTCCCTTGTTTTATCATAAAGGAATATATACAGGTTCAAAACTACTGTTGAAAGTCTTTTATTTTTTAAAATATTTATGAAATTTAGTATATTTTTGAAAAGTAAGTTAATTAGGCTTTTGTTTGTTGATACTTCATATAATGGTGTTGAAAGTCAGAGAAATTTTTTTAAAATGTCCTGCATTTTCACCATCTGCCATTTTTAGCTTCGTTTTATTTCATAGGCTTCATTAATTTTTTTGAGATTTAGTATTATAGTTATTCTTCAATTTCATAGGCTTTTATTATAGGTTTTCTTTTATTTCATAGGCTTTTGAAAGTAGCATTCATGATGTTTTTTGTTTTTGTATTTGATTTATTTTTGATCAAGTTCTTCATTCATGGGGAAAGGGTTGCATTTGATATATCTGACAAATTTCTGTTTTTGTATTTATAGTGGTTTCTTCAATTTCTTTTTGATTTTAGAACGATTTATTTGATTTCTTGGCTTAGGTATTTTAATTTTACATCAATTTCAGCTATTTTTGGATAGAAATTTATTGCTTACATGCTTCATGGGGGTTCTTGATGGGTACTGTGGCATTACCTAGTGGCACAATATGGCAAACCAAACAGTTCCAAATAAATATATTAAATTGTGTGCTTGTATGTTTTTACATTTATTTTACATGCAAACATATATAATCCCATTCTTTTTATGACAATGTTATCTTTCCATAACTAAGATAAAAATTACAGCTAATATTTCCAAAGCCATTCTTTACTTATCATCATAAATTAATATGAATTAACAATCTACAGGAAAAATAGCTAAATAATATAAACATTTTGTTTTCTTTCAGTTTCTATCTACCTATTTTTTATATATTACACCATCTTTTTATTTTTACTTGGTGCTTTGTCTGGTTGTCTATTTATTGTCTGTTAATCTATCCATCTATCAGTCTACTCATCCATCAGTTTATATTTTTATCATGAATTTTCTTCATTTCTCCACCTATCTATTTACACATGCATCACTCAAACATTCACTTACCACCCAATTTCTTCTCTACCTACCCACCTATGTATCCATCTCAATTTTTGTCATTGAAAATATAAATAGAAGCCTCTCTTTGCACATTATTTCTCTCCTCCATTTTTTTTAAATGCTAGTAAACAAAATTTACATAACGCTTTAATTAAAGCTTAATTTTATATGTAAAAAATTACATTTGTAAGTGCTTATATTTTTTATATATTTAAACAAACACATTTTATATTCACACTATAAATGTCCATTTAAATAAGGATATCCTTATTTATTAAATTAAAATAGTAACAGGAATAAAAATTAATAAAATCTAATGTAGGAAATAAAACTGAATAAGTTGTTTCATTGTTTTTAACAAAATATATTTTATACATTATGTTTAATAGTTCAACATCATCAGCACCAGCAATTCACTAATGAGTTTGATCATTCCAATTTCAAAAAATGAAACAGGTAAAGGCATTATATATATATTGTAACCAAAAAGTCTGCCTGTATACAATATATATATATATATATATATATATATATTGTAACCAAAAAGTCTGCCTGTATCCTAACAACAGAGTTAATGATATAACACAAAATTATTATGGTATAATCTGGTCATGGCCAGGGTGCACCAAGAAGACCCATCACAGCAGTACACAAAAGTATACTAAATTACCCTAAAATAAATTGTGACTATTTAATTAGTTATTATTCTCACTAATGGCTATGTATTATAACTACCCTTCAAAATCCTAATTCACAATTTTTATTTATGTGAGACTTTATGGCCGACCATGGACAAGATTAAGAAGGATTGAATATCTCGAATTTTTGTAAAATGGTGTGAAATAGTCTTGATAATAATATAAGTAAGTATAATTGTGAACTAGCAAGGAAAGCTGTAGAAGAGAATAAAATTCTCAAAAGTGTAAAACAATGTTTTGGTATTGGTAGGAAACATATCTGCAATAAAAAAAAATAGAACTATCACTAAAAAGAGAGATGACATCAAGAGATGGGTAGAAGAAATTTATCAAGAATTATACTGTAATAAGAAACAAGTATCTTGTAAATCTATTATATCTTCTAAAGTGCACAGGATTTTAAATGAAGAAGTGAGACATGCAATTAAATTTATGAAAAAGGTAAAATTTCCAGGTAATGATGGTATTATAATCAATTAATTAAAAGAAGTAGGTGCAAAAATATAAAACTTTTTGGCAATGTTTTATATCAAATGTCTAAATGATAAAGATGTATCAGGTGATTGGAATAATGCAGTATTAATATCGACATTTAAGAAGGGGAATAAAGAAGATTATTAGAGATTACAAACCTACCCATCTTTTCTCAATTTTATACACAAATTTTATCAAGATAATTATAACTCATCTATAGGGAACATTGAATTTCAACCAACCAAAAGAACAAGCTGGATTTAAATGTTGTTTTAGTACAGTAGATCATATCCAAGTATTGAGAGAAGTTATAAAAAGGACCAATGAATATGAGTTGTCATTATGCTTTGAATTTTTAGATTATGAAAAAGCATTAGTTCTATAAGCATTTCTTCAGTGATTTAAGCATTGAATTATCAAGGTATTCCAGGATATTGTCATATTCTGAAAAATATTTATAAAAATGCAACAGCAACAATTAGATTACATAATGACACTAGGAAGTTAACAATGAGAAGCATGTAAGATTGGGTGGCTCCATATCTCGTAAACTTTTTACAACAGTGCTTCAAGAAGTAGTTTGTGGATTAAAATGGGAAGCCAATGGAGTAAAACGAAATGGAGTTTATTTAAGTCATTTAGATATTGTAGATGATGTAGTTGTTTTTGCAAATAATGTTTAGACCATCATAAAATATTGCAAGAGTTATCAGATGAAAGTGAAAAAGTTTGACTAAAGGTAAATATTAAAAAGTCTAAAGTAATGTTTAATGGATTTTCTCAAAAGATGAAAATAAAGATTGATTATTATGTGTTAGAGGTTAACAACTACAAATATCTTGTTCAGATTATTACTATAGATGAGAACATAATGGATGAAATTTATCATAGAATATAGAATTAAACTTGCTTGAGGAGCTTTTAGTATAAATAACTTAATATTAAAAGGAAATATTCCTGGGTATTTGAAAATAAAGATTTTTAATAAATGTGGTTTATCAGTTCTTACTTATGGATCTGAACTTGATAGAACAACAGTAAAGAGACTTTACATCACTAAAAGAAGTATGGAGAGGTGTATGTTAGGAGTAATAAGAAGAGACTTAAAACACTATATACAGGTAAGAGAACAAACATGTGTTGCTGACAATATTGAAAGAATTAAAATACTGAAGTGGAGTTGGGTTAAACATATTGCTAAAAAATATGATAATGGAAAGACAATTGATATCTTAAATTGGATTCCAAATGATTGTAAAAGATCTTGAAAGAGAGCACATGTGAGATCAATGGATGAAATAAGAAAATGTATCAGGGTGCTGCAGGAAACAGAGAAGTGAGATTAAACATGGAGAGAGAGTATTCTGCAATGGATTGATAATGGTTGACAATAATGATGATGATTATTATTATACTTTCCATGTTCTAACTTATTTTACTACAAAAGAAAATTTGTGGAAATTATTTATTTGAATTATTGGATAATTGATGCTAGTTTTATGTTTATTTCTTACTGTCTTCTAACAGTTGTACTTCTAATGTAAAAATCACTTCTGGTTTTTGATTCAATATATAATTTGATCAATATATAATACTTCAAATATAAAATTGTCACATCTGTATTGCCACTGAATTTTGATTACAAATCTAAAAAAAAATCTAATTCCTTTAAAAAATCCTATTACTTATTTTTTCCTTTGTCAAACAAAAGAAGGGTTAAAGCAATATCTTCTGGGTTGTTTTTTTTTTTTGGGGGGGGGGTACTGTTTGTAGTTAGGAATCTTTTTGTAAAAAAATTACATCTCTAACACTCTTTATTGAGTTCTATAATTATGCAATACTATAGGGTCTGCTTTACTTCCAAAAACTATATGGAAAACGTACGATCTTAACATTTTTCAGCAGTTATATTTTTACATAGCATTATTATTTACTTAGCCTACGTGTTCTAAATGAAACTATCAATACTGCAGTTGCAAAATTAATATTTGAATTAGATATCTGGTGACATTACGATTTATCACCATCAAAAAAAAAGTAAATTCAAAAAGTAAATAAAAATACCTTAGATCTATTATATAAAACAGAAAATAACTACGAGATTTTTAATTAAAAATATTGGATGTATGCAAGATACTTAAAATGTTATCATGAAACAAATAAGCTAAGCACAAAGCCTTTTTATTAATGTTTACATATTACTCAAAAATTTTAATCTGCTATTGTCGTGAATAAATTTTAATATCATATAAAATTAAGCTATAACGAAAGACAAAAAAAATGCTTGAAATCTATTATATATATATATGTATTATTGAGGAGAATGCGTGTTAATTTTAGAGCAGGTGTGAAAATAGTTGCTTCCAAATATTATATATTTATTGTAAATTTGGGACAAACGTTTTAATGAACAACATTTTCTCATTTGTTATGCAACATTTAAATACGGACAAACATGACAATTATTGGCAGTAGTTTGTAACTTTGTCATCTTTTTTTTTTTCATATGCCAAAGCGTCGGCGGGAAGCGAACTCGGGACAACTGCTTCTAAGGCAGCGGTACTAACCACTCGGCCACCAACGCTTGACAAACTTTGTCATCTTTGTGGTAAAAATTGTTCTCTATTGCAAGAACTCCCATCACAATTCTTGCTTATTCAGCTGAAGAAAGATATAAAACATATGCGTATGAATCCTTCACATAGTCGAATTTCAAAAAATATTTATGTCTTCTTTGCAAAATTTAAATAATAATCAATCTTAAACAAATTGAAGTAAACAACTAAAAGTCTAGTCTGATGTGCTACTTACCTTTTTTATTTATTTTTAATTGACTATTTTAATTATGGCAGTTGTCAATGCTTAAATGCATAAAGACATCATCAAATAAATAAGCAGATTAACCTGGGATAAAATGGTGAAAAGATGATTATAAATTAATTAGAATTACATATATTAAGAACAGAATGCATGGCAAATTAATATTCTGGCCAGTCAAAACATAAAAACATTGGAATTATATTTCATCATTAGATTCTTTAAAGACAGTGAAGATAATTAAGAGTGGAAATTTAGTTTTAATAATAAAAAATGTAATGACATTTCAGTCATCAGATAATCAAGGATCACATCATCTACCGAGTAACCAGAATAAAGTCAAAATTAGATATTGTAAGGCAAAGCAATTGTGATACACAGTTTAATTCATAACTAGGATGTCCATATTTGCACAAGCCTGACTGGAACCCATGACCAAAAAACTGCATTGGAGATTACTGTATACATGAGTACAAAATAAAAAAATCACAAAATATATAATCACATTTACTTTAATAACAATATATTTATTTCATAATAAAAGAAAAAGATAATTCTTTGTATACATATATCAAAACAAAAGCACAAATTGAAAATCACTTATTACTAACATCTACTATTTTCAACTTCCTTATACACTTCAACAATACTATTTTTTTATGACAACCTAATTCTTATAGTTTTGACTATCCTGTAATCGTCATCAGAGCTACAATATCCAAATATTTAATCATACAATTAATCCATTTTATGCATATATTTATGCACATATTTATATACATAATCAAATTATATCTCAATCTGACCATTATAAATAGTCATTTTTCTTTTTTATTATTCTACCCTTAAGTAATTTTATTTACATTTATTTATATCATTTTGTTTTTAATTATTTTAAATTTATTCATTATAATCTTATAATTTTCATTTTTTAACCCTAACTCTTAAATTCTTTTATTTAATACACGTTATTTTATTATTATTTCTTTACTTATATTTTTAGTTACTTCTAATCTTTTTTTATATTATATATATATATTTATTTTTATTTATTACTAACATATGAAAATAATTAGCACTCACTTCCATTTTGAAAAAAATTACTGATTAACCATACAAAAAATTAATTATAAAATGTTAAATGAATAAATAATTTAAAATAAATATAAAAAATAAATTAAAACATAAAATTAGAAGCAAAAATAAGTGGTTAAGAAAAGTGGGACTATTAATTCTTCTGGAAGAATATGTCAGAACATCAGGAGAAGAAAATAAAACTGGGACCAAAATCAGCATGGTCGAATACTCTATTCAAAACAGAAAAACATAATGATAAGGAATGAGAGATAAACTGTGAAAAAAAAATTAAAAAAATAATATAAGGAATATTGCAGATAATATTAGGAATATTAGTAAATTGAGTTTTAGGGATCATAAATTAGAATTGATTGAGCAAAAAAGCATATAGATTGAATATTGGAATACAGTGAATTGACATATTGTTACATTGGATGAAAATGATGAAAACATCATCATCATGGAATACATGAATACACAAGATATATAATTGTATAATAAAGTAATAATTAAATATGAACCAGGGAATGAAACAATTCTGGTACATCACATGAAACTTTGCCTACAGATCTGGTAATCACAAATTGTTATGAACCTATCATAATACCAAATGAAAATGAAATATTGCAATTAGTTTATCAGAAAGAGAAAAATAAATACATGAATATTATCCAAGGTGATGTGAATGTTAAAGTTTGTGGGAGAATTGATAATAAAGTGAAGAGATATATAGACTAGTGAAATATAACATTTGGGTTAGGTTTGATAGATTTCTGCAATACAAATAATTTAGTTATTATAGATCTAATTTTTTTTAATGTAAAAATAAAAATATATATTAATGATACCAGATGATCAGACTATCTAAGAGCTAGATCAGCTTTCAATTGCAAATGTGAGCATGAAATAAAACAGGGTCAGTAAGAAGAATATTAAAAGATAGAATATAGATATTGTTTTGGTTTTAGATTATCACAATACATCTGCAGATTAACAAATAAAATTGAATTTGAAGTGTTACAATGGTAACTATTAAAAATTAACATGATTAGATACACAATAGGTCATAGAAACTGAAAAATCAAGAATGGTTTAATTGTTAATAATAGAAACAATAAAAATGATTGACAGAAAAAAATATATTCATGCTCCTATAAAATATGCAGAGTTTCAAGGAGAAGTACAGAAGTGCAAACAAGAGTATCTAAATAACTGCAGATCACTTTCAAGAGAAGGAAGATTGCAAGAAGTAGAAGAACTGTCTTATATTAAATGGTACATTATTGGATTTTGTAAAGTTAGAAGAAAAATTGAAAAAACAACTGATTTAAAAAGTGGGCATGTACTCTACTATAAAGGAATGAATATTGGAAATACAATTGAAGTCGGATTTATTATAAATAAAAAGTGGAAGAATAACATTGTGGAGATTGACGGTGTATCGGACAGAGTGGCAAGATTAGTTATACAACTTAATAGCAGATATCAAATGCAGATAATTCAGGTTTATGCCCCAACAAGTTCTCATAGTAATCAAGTAGTAGATTTTTATAAGAATGTACAAAAGGCTTTTGATCAGAATAAACAACATTTTAAAATTGTTATGGGAGGAATTCAATGCTAGAATTGATAAAAAAATGAAAGATGAAAGTGCTGTAGATAATTTTGGTTATGGTAATAAAAATGAAAGAAGACATAGACTCGTGGAGTTTGCAGAAAAAGAAAAACTTTATATTATGAATACTTTTTTTGAAAAAAATGTTAAAAGGAAATGACCATGGAAGCATCTAAATGAAGGCATAGCAAAATTGGATGATCTTTTAACTAACAGAAAATACACATTTCAAGATTTTAATGTACTTAAGAAATTTAACACGGGAAGTGATCATCGATTAGTAAGATGTAAGGTACTTGTTAATGCAAAACTAGAGAGACAAAAATTAATAAGGAAAACAATATTTACAGTTGATATTCCTAATCTTCAGAAACATTTTAATGAATTTAAATTACAACTTACAAATCAGTTTCAAGTATTAATCAATTTTGAATATGATTCAGATTTGAATAAAATATGAAAATAACTGATACACTTTTAAAAACTGCAACAAAGATAACTGGTAGAAAAAAGCAGCAATTGAACCAGTAAATTTCTACTGAGACTAGAGAATTTATGAAAAAAAGAAGGAATATGAAGATATACAAAAATGATGCATTAAAAAGTATTGAATATTTCAAATTTTGTAAAATGGTGTGGAAAAGAGTTGAAAATGATGTAAGAAAGTATAACTGTCAACTAGCAAGAAAAGTTGTAGAAGAGAATAAAAGTCTCATATTGGTAGGAAATTTATATCTGCAAGAAGAAAAAAAGATGGAATTATTACTAAAAAGAGAGATGACATGATGAAATGGGTAGAAGACTTCTATCAAAAATTATATAGTAATAAAGAACAAGTACCTCCTATATCTATTATATCTTCTGAAATGCCCATGATTTTAAATGAAGAAATGAGAAATGCAATTAAATTTATGAAGAAAGGAAAGGCCCCAGGTAATGATGAAATTATAATTGATATATTAAAAGAAGCAGGTGAAGAAATATAATTTTTTAGCAAAGTTATATACCAAATGTCCAAATGATAAAGATGTACCATATAATTAGAAGAATGCAGTATAAATATTAATATTTTAAAAAGGTGATAAAGAAGATATTAGAAATTACAGACCTATCAGCCTTTTATCAGTTTTTTACCAAATTTTCACCAAGATAATTCCAACTTGTCTACAGAGAACACTGGATTTCTACCAATCAAGAGAACAAACTGGATTTAAAAATGATTTTAGTACAGTACATCATATCCAGGTATTGAGAGAAATTATAGAAAGGACAAATGAATATGAGTTGCCATTATGCTTTGGATTTGTAGATTATGAAAAGGCAGAATTCTATAAACATTTCTTCAGTGATTAAAGCATTGGATCATCAAAGTATACATCCAGGATATTGGCATATTTTAAAAAATATTTATAAAAATGCAACAGCAGCATTTATATATAATGATACTAAAAAATCAACATTGAGAAGGGTGTAAGACAGAGTAACTTCATATCTCCAAAACGTTTTACAGCAGTACTGCAAGAAGTAGTTTGTGGATTGAAATGGAAAGCTAAAGGAGTAAAAGTAAATTGAGATTATTTAAGTCATTTTGATTTTGCAGATGATGGAGTTGTTTTTGCAAATAATGCTTTAGAGTTGCAGGAGTTATCAAATGAAACTAGAACTAAAGATAAATGTTAAAAAGACTAAGTAATGTTTAATGGATTTTTTCAAAATATGAAAATAAAGATTGATTATGATGAGCTAGAGAAAGTTATCAATTACAAATCCCTTGGCCAGATTATTAATATAGATGGAAGCATAATGGATGAAATTATTCATAGAATTAAATTTGATTGGAGTGCTTTTGGTACAAATAACTTGATATTAAAAGGAAATATGCCTATGTGTTTGAAAATGAAGGTTTTTAATAAATGTGTTTCACTAGTTTTTCATTATGGATCTGAGGCTTGGACACTTAATATAAGAGCAATACAGAGATTTCAGACCACTCAAAAATGTATAGAGACATACATGTTGGGAGTAATAAGGAGAGATCAAAAACACAATATATGGGTAAGAGAACAAACGGGTGTTACTGACCTCATTGAAAAAATTAAAAGACTGAAGTAGAGTTGGGCTGGACATATTTCTAGAAGAGATGATAATAGATGGACAATTGAAATCCTACACTGGATTCCAAGAGATATTAAAAGATCCAGAAAGATACCACATGCAAAATGGATGGATGAAATAAGAAAGTGTGCAGGGATGATGTGGGGAAGAGGAGCTAATGATAGAAGATGGATTGGACTTGGAGAGACTTTCGTCTTGCAGTGGATTGATCACGGTTGATGATGATAATATCTTACATTTATGAATGCTTTTTTTTAATTTAAACAAAATTATCTACATATGTATGCTTATTTTTAATTATATCTTTTGAAGATTCGTATATATTTAAGGGTACGTGTGTGTATATAAAATCAATAGAAACATTTTTATTAATGTATTTTTAATGCCACATTTTAAATTGAATATTTTTTGGTTTAAAAAGGCTAACAATTAGTAGATAAAATATATGAACCATTATTTTTAGTGCATTTTACTTTTCCATCAATAATACTTTCAAATAAAACAAAGAAATTAATAATAAAACAATATTTCCATTTGAATCACTTTAGTGTGTTTGTAAAGTGCACTGTAAATATAATTGTTTAGTCTGTTTTACCAAGTATGATGTTTTCTTTTCTTCAGTATCCACTTCTAATTTAATAATAAAGCTCCTAATGACGTTATTTGTTGATTAGTGTCTCCAAATATTTCATGCTTTATTTCCATGTATACAAATTATAAAATGGGCAATTTGACAAGAGAGATATAAATTTAACTTCATCCATTAACCTTTTAACTGCTAATTATATTATTGGTTGTATGAGGTAAAAATCAAATCTTTTAATTGGCCAACTCACAAACTGAAGACAAAGCCTATTGTTAAAACATATTTGCCTATAATATTAAATTCAACTCAGATACGTTTATAAAAAGTATATTATTAATTTTTCAGGTTATGAAGAGAACGAAAGTTCTTTCAAAAATAAATTGCTATTTATTTATTCTAAAATATTCAATATTGGCAACATAAAAGCTATAATACTTTCAAAAAGAATTTTATTATTGCTATAAAAATTATTACATTTACTCTTTTGAGTCATTTTGCATATATATGTTTTATATTGTGAGTAAAAAAAGATAATATGGTTATATACATATGGGGAACAGGAAGAAGGGAATAGTTGGCCAGTGTTTTTTTTTTTTTAATAATACAAATTAATTTCATTAAAAAAGTCTCTGAGTGTTTTATGTAGACCATTTGGAACAATTGATTTTTTGGTATTTTGTTGTTCAAGAAGGTCAGCAGTCTTAACAAAATGATCTCTATTTCCTATGTGGTTTGACAAGAAAGGTTCAGTTCCTTCCATGAATAATTATAGGGATGTTAGGATGCTGTGGATTTTGAATAGTCTCCAAGTATTCTCATAAAGAAACTTTGTTGATATAATTTCATCTTTTTTTTTAATCTTGTTTAAAGTACTGATGAATATTGTCATTGCATTCGGTGGTGGGATATTGAAGGTGATTTTGCATCTAGTTATCCACAGTGAGTATATAATAAAAGTCGATATTCTTATGTGAATGAAGTTTCGGTCTTTCATGCAATCTTTAATAGACAGTATCTTATAAAAGTCCATTGAGGTATTTTGGGCTATCATTAGCCATACAGATGTCAAGCCAGTACAGGATAGAATCATATGCTCAAAGGTTTCTTCCTCTCTATTACAGACAGGACAGCAAGGATCTATGTTTTTTATAAATCTTCTATAATGGAGGAAATAGTTTGTTGGAACTGCATTCAAGTTAGCCTTGATTAAAAAATCCAAGAACTTTGGCTCCATCCATAAGAATTTGAATAGTGTAGTAATTTTTTGATTTGTTACTCCAAGTTTTGGTCTTAATTGTGAAGGTTGGGGGTTCATTAATGAGTGGGCAGTCCATATGGAGATTTTGGTAAGAAAGCACTCGGAGGAGTTGCCATTGAATTTGTAAAGATGGGAGAGGATTTGGTCTATCCAAGAGGACTTCTCAGGTGGAGGCGTATCTGTGGGAGTTATTGGTTCTGTTGCAAGGATGCTATCGTATTTTTGTATCAGGTTGACTACCACTGTGTGTGCTTTTTGATAGAATATTGCCTGAATGGAATGAAGGGACATTCCATTCTGTTTTCTATGGAATTGCATTTTTGCTGTGCTGATGGATGAAGTACAACCCTTCCAAAACAGTCGTGCACATAGTCTGTAAACTTTGGATAGGAATATCTTGGTGATGGTAATGAACGGGAGATAATAGGCAATCTTGGCCATTACTTTCATATTTAACAGAGCGACCTTGCCCTGCAAAGATAAATAGACCTTCGAAAGCCCCTGTGTAAGGTGGTCAGCTTGTTCAATGATGGTATTCTGAATACTTTTGGTCATGGCGAGTTGAGATTTATATATAGGGAACCCCAAGAAATTTTGGGGCTCCCAAGAAATTTGGAATGGATTTTTTTTCCATTTAATATTCGCCATGTAGAGGATTTGCTGTGATTAATGTGTAGTTGATATGAGCTAGAAAATTTGTCCAGTAAAAGGTAAAGCGGTTGGAGATACTTATGTGATGGAAGGAATATTATGACATCATCCATATATGCAATGGAGGTGATGGATTTCTTGATTCTTGGTATATGAATTCCAGGGAGGGAGTCTTCTATAGACCTTGAAAGAGGGTCTATGTAGCATGAAAATAGCAATGCACTAAGCGGAGACCCTTGAGGTATGGAGCGCTTAGGCGTGAATCCATCTGTTAAGGTTCCTTAAGTGTGAGGTGAATGAATCTGTTATGTAATAGGTTATCTAGTATTTGTATGATCTGGGAAGGAATGTTGTATTTCCCTAGAAGTTCAAGCAGGATGTTGGGATTCACTGTGTCAAAGGCCTCAGCTATGTCAATCTGAACTGCAATCGGTTTTGATAGTCTATTAGATCTGACATAGTCGAGGGTAATTTAACTTCTGTCATGGCAGTAAGGGTTGATGAACCCTTTTAGCATATTGATTTTTTGAAATATTATGAATGATTTTGGACTCTATTTTTCTTCTTTAATGACTCCTTCTATGATTTTGAATAAGATAGGAGTCATTGATATCGGTCTAATGCTGTTGATGGAAGTGGGTTCCTTGTTTTTCTTCAAGAATGGCACCATTGCAATAGGGTAAAGATTAGAATTACCCTTTTTGTGTTGAGAGGTGTTTTATCATTCCCATTACAATCGGAATCACAATGTTGCTAAGATGTAGAAGCATAAACTTAGGTATGGCATGTATACCAGGATGCATGGTCAGGTAGGACTGCTAAGCGTTCTTTATGTCAGTCTCTGTGATGCCATGTCTACCTATTGGAAAAATGTCATTCCAAGAGAGATCAACTCTGGGTTCACAATTTTGTAATCTTTCTTTAAAGAAAGATTCAATTTTCTGAAGCATATGAATTCCAGTATAATTGGAACCACTGATGATGATTGTTGAGGGCGTGGATTGTTTGGGTTTGTATCCTAATGCCCAATGAAGATATGCTCTAGTCCAACAATGCTGATTAGGTAGATATATTTTGGATCTTTTAATTGCTATGTATTCTGCAATGGCCACTTGTTTGGTCTTATATTGATGCTTAAGGTTAAGCAACCTTTCCAATGGCTCATTATCGATGTTGAATGCATTGATTTGGTGAGAGATTTGTTCCAGCTCATTAAAAAGCATTGTAGGCCCTTTAGATCTTCTGGTGTGTTGTACTATGAGTGACTGTAGAATTCCCACAAGAGAGAACCAAGCTTCCTCCGGAGGTCTAGTGAGTATGTCAATTTTTTGAAAAAGAATGTAGGCCTCGGAGAATACTGCCTCAGTTGTGGAGGAACGAGTGAGGACTCTTATGGTATTGTTAGTGCTTATTGTAGGGAAGTTTTGAAGCTGCAGGTCTGCAACTATTGCATGGTGGTCTGTAAAGGCTGCTGGCTGAAGATATGCTTCAATACAGAAGTGAAATTCTGCTGTATAAAATAACAGGTCTATTAGGGTATGATAAACTTTCGTGTGAAATGAAAAAGCATTAGGAGGGAAATACCCTCTACCATCCAGAAATCTTCTGTTAAGGAGATGAAGATATTTTCTGTCATATTCTTCATAGGATAGATTAAAATCTCCTATTAATATAGCAGGTGCATTGTTATTGGAAGTCAGCATATTTATAGTGTTGATAATTCTTAGGTGAACTTCTTTATTATTGGGGGCATATACATAAAATGAGTTTATGTTACTTGATCCATATGTTAAGTTCAGAGCAATCAAGTTGTTGTCTTCGTAGAGCACTTTAAATTTATTGGGAGGGCACTTGTTAATAAGCACTCCAACTCCTCCGCAGCGGAGCTATTGATGGCTAATTTTAAGTAACCAAGTTTGCTAAGCTCTGTCTGGATATTATGGTTGGAGTGCTGATGGAATTTGGTTTCTCCTAAGAATAAAATGTGAGGAGAAATAAAGGAAAAAAATGCCTAATGGCATATACTCGAGTGAGGGTGTTTAGACCTCTCACATTGATCCCTACTACTCTGCATGGCAGGTTATCCATCAATTCTTAGATCGCTAGTAAGTACCGCTTGCGGGCTGTTTAAGTTTGGAGAGGCAAGTTCAGAGGATTTAGGTGAGGGAACCATGTGAGCAGATGCAGGAGGTTGTAGGCTATAGGTAGAAAGGTCTTCTGTATTGGTGTCTGTTGGCTTAGAGTGAGAGTCCTGTGTATTAGAGTGTTTTATTTTCCTTTTTTTATCTTGCATAGTATTTGAGCTGTTGTAAGAGTGATTTTTATAGTTTTATTTAAGTCAAAATTGGTTGAATTCATAGCAGTCTGTTCATCTTCCTCAGAACTGCTTTGTGCAAATTTTGTTGACTTTCTTTTTTTGTTGTATAAGGTTTGTGTTATGTAATCCATATCTGTTTCTATGTCTGGATTAATCTGTATGTCATTGGCTTCACCTAACATTGACGGATTCTGATGTGTGATATTTTGTGCTGGTCTTTGCATATGTTTCATGTTGTGGCTTGTGCTGGATGGTGTGGGTAAGTCAGAGTGTGATTGCTGTACCTGGGGTGGTTCTAAGAAATCTTTTGTTTGTTTGTTTTGGGAATTATAAGAATTTGAGCTTGTGGTAATATTTATTACGTGTTTATCAGATGGCAAGTCTAGTTTAAGTTGCTGCCTTGTTTGGTCTCTGTAGCTGTTAAGAAAACCTTTTGAATTAATTTGTGATGAGTTTTGAGAATTTGAGGCATGTCCTGTGGAGTTTTTTGAATTCGGATAAGTGGTTGTTTTTTTATTCCGATTTTCAACAATTCTGAATTCTTCCGTGGTGTGGGTTTGTCCAGAGTCATCTTCTGGAATAAAGTGTAAATCGGATGTATGCTGATTCTTTGCCTGATAGTTAATTTGCTGCTGGCATTTGTGTGCTCTATTTTTATTATGACCACAATGAGTGCAGATTCGGGCTATATAGTCCTTTATAAGATGCGTGCGGAGCCCACAGTAGAAACACTGTGGTCTCACTCTGATAAATGTAAGAATCATTGGCTCTCCATTAAGTTTTAATGTTGTTGGTATATCTGTTGGTTTGGAATTTTTATTTAAGTGTATATTAAATGATGCGGTGTTGGATAGTATGTGCCCATCAATTGGGAGATATTTAAAATTGGAAATTTTGCCAAAATCAGCGAGAAGTTCTTGTAGTTGAATGCCATCGAGACCCATTACGCAGTTTTTGATTTTTCCTGTAAGCGTTGCAGTTCTATTTAAATCTATATAAGTGATAAACCTATTCTGGATAATTTTATACGTGTTACAGAAGTTATTTCTGGGCGCATATGAAGAAAATTCGATTGCTATGTAGCAATCATTAGGGTGAGTTAGAATTCGTTGTATTCCCTCACCAATGTTTTCTTTTTTAATGAGGCTACATAGCGCTTCGATTGGAAACTTATACAGTGAGCAGTTTTCGTCTGTTATGGCCAGAACAAGGCTTTTGTCATTGCTATAGTTGGATAGTGTCTTCAGTAGTTTTAATGGGATCGATTGATTGAAGCTTTGACTGAGAGAAGCATACTGTTCATCATTAAAGTTATCTGTGGAAAATTCAGATGGGAGAAGTGGGTTTTGTATTGTGTTGTTTTGCTGTTCAATCTCTTGTTCTATTATATCTAGCATGGGAGAACTAAATGCGTCCGAGTAATTTGTATCATATTCGCTCTGAAGTGCGAAGTTTCCAGTAGAGCGGTTTTCATTTATTACTTTATTCATATTTGCATTTTGATTTGTGCCTATTTTAGTTATATTTGCATATGATGGTTTAATTTGGGATAATTTATCATAACATGTCTCTTGTTGTTCTTGCAAAACTTGTGAAGTAGCTAGATTTAAGGGAGGTTCGGCTGCGGAAGCAAGAATCGGTGATTTGACTTTGTTTGACTTAACGTTGTGTGGATTTTGGATCAGCGCCTCTAGCGGAAGCGTGGGTTTGGAAGACGAGGAACCGCCGACTATTATATTTTCAATTTGAAGCTTTGCATTTTCCTTAAATTCTATTTTATTTCCATAAATTATTTTTTTTGCATCTTCTTTATTGTTTAATCTGTCTTTTGATTGTATTTCCAGTCTTGCCTGGCCATTATTTATGTTAGAACTGATATGATTCCTTCACGAGGCAGAGAGCCTTGTAATCGTGAGTGTAAGTGGTTAGTCCATTTTGTGTAGAATATTCGTAAGTTTTGTTAAACGAAATGCTATTTTTTGATGTATTGTTTAATATTATATCAGGATTTTGTGTTTTTGTTTTTGATTTTTTATTATTTTTGATTTTTTCCGTTTTACTTTCAGAAAGAGTATCTTCGCCGCTTTCATAAGACCAACGGCCTTGACTATCAATGTAATTATTTTCATCTATATTTAATCTTTGTTTGGTTTTAGTTGTTTCAGTTATTGGCATGGTCTTAATTGTTTGTGGTTTCATTTCATGTTGATTTAACGTTAATTTAGAAGTGATATCAGCATTATGAGTCAGAGGTTGCTCATTTTGGTTTACGTTACATGCGCTTATCCCTATGTTAACGCTTGGGCTTCGTAATTGCGATTGAATTTTTTCTTCATTTAAAATCTGAATGTCATTTAACTGTTTTAATTTTTCGTTGTTATTTTGGGCTGTATTTGGATTTAAAAATACTTTATTTTTTGGTGGATGAGAATCCATAGGTGTTTCATTTTCTGTAGAAGTTAATTAGGGAAACTTATCTTCACTTAAGTTTTCTTTCGCGGAGGTAGATTCTTTGTTGTGAACATTATCATTTTGAAGAATTTTTGTAGATTTTTTATATAAATATTGATAATTTTTAGCACATGCTATTTTAAATTTATATGGATTAGTATGGATTTTTTTTTTTGAAGTTATTGATGATTTCTTTTTATAAGGGTTAGTTCTGGCTTTCACGCTATGAATATTTAATATGGCTGTTTCCATATTCGGCTGATTTTTTTTTTTTTTTTTTTATGTACCTTGGAATGCAGGATTTATTCCGCAGTTCCATGTGATAAATAATAAAATAAGGCTTACCTTATTCAAATATGTAATTTTCCTGTCTTGATTCTTGAAATTAAGGGAGATTTTAGTTCGATTTATGAGGGGAACTTTTATTTTGCTGCTAGTCACTACAGTGCCATAGATGGCGTTATAAAAGCTATAATATAAACAAAAAAAATCGACTTTTACGTTATAGAAAAGTAAATATTTCTTTTAAATATTTCTTTAATATTTTTACTAAAATCTTCAATATTTTTCGAAAATAATTTTGTTTTTTTATTATTCTCTCTGAAAATAATTTTTAATTTCCATAAATATAATTTTATAATAATTTAAATCGTATTCGAAATGAAAATCTCAGCGTTTTTCTTTATTTTCTTTGATCAGGCAGTTTCTTTGTTCTTTCCAGCCAATCAGAATGTCTTTTTCAGCTGAGAGCATGCTAAGAACCAATCACAAATAATGTTCTTTCTTTGTTTAGGTTTAAATGTGTTTTTTTTTATTTTTTACTTGTAAAAATAAATCGGAAGATGGCACCATCTTACAGAACTTTTAAAAACCCATTCAATATGTGTTTAACGAATATTTTCGTATAAAAACTGGCTGAGTTAGAGTGATGTCAGATGTCGACGAGGAGCCTTGTAAGAGGCGGGAAAAGGGTTAATAACCCCATTAATCTAGCTCTCTAAGAATCTTGTCAATGAAAGAGAGAAATCTTACCACTTAATTTATGTGCAGCACTCTATTTTCATTTTTACGTATCAAAATACTAAATAAGCTAGTTCTTAAATTCAGGGCCGGCGCTGGGTACTAGGCGCCCGCATGCAAATTTGATTTTGGCGCCCCTGTCAATATGTATGTTTACTAAGGTGACCCGACCGTGTCCCGTGGCGTTTTAAAAAAGTCATGATTTTTAGAAAGAATGCACGATGTAATGCTATTTTTGATATCAAAAATAGCATAAAATTGATTGTTAAATTATATATTATTTCATACAAACGGTTTGTATGAAATAATATATAATTTAACACGGCAAATTTAGATGTTAGAAAAATTTGCAGAAATTTTAAAAATAATGTGCTTGTTAAAAATAGACAGAGTGATTCAAATATATATATAATAAATTAAAAAAAAATAATGTTTGAGATTAAAATATTTAAATGTTTAAAATAATTTTCGAAAAACATTTACATATTTTAATCTCAAATATTTTTTTTTTTTTAAAATTTCATATTTATTATTTGCGTCACTGTCTGTTTTTAACAAACCCATTATTTTTAAAATTTTTGCTAATTTTTCTAACCTCTAAATTTATGCAAATATTAGCAAATTTAATAATAAATTTACAATTTATAAATGAAATAATTTTAAAAAAAGATAATATTACAAACATACATATTTAATTTATTATTATTAATGTACACTATATCTATATAAACGCTCCATATAAACCAAATTTTTAATCAGCCCCCCCGGTCAATGGTGTCCCGTTTTACCAATGTTAAAATCTGGTCACTTTAATGTATACCACCTACATGTTATAAATATTAGTGTACAAAATCTTTCTAAGGGAAACAAACAAGGCAATGTAAATAAATAATTTTTAATATTAAAAAAAAAGAAAATACAGTTAAAAAAAGTAAATGCATTACAAAACATGTTATAATTATAATAATTTTATACTCCTTGACTTCATATTAATAAACCTTGATATGATTGTATTTATTTCCAGTTCTGCACAAATATCATTTTCAATAGCAATTAATGCCAAATTAACAAGCCGTTTTTATGACATAGTTGTTCTCAAGTAAGTTTTAATTAATTTTAACTTAGAAAAAGAGCGTTCACCACTTGCAACACTAACAGGTAATGTTAATAATATTCTTAAAGTTATTGATAAGTTTGGCATAGATAAATTATTAGAAACTATAAAATTAAGTGTTTCGAAAAGGTTTTGAGAATTTAAAAAATCCTTTTGAAAAATATCTCGAAAAGCACATAATTCGTCGAATAAATCTGTAGCATTAATATCTTTACTGTTATCAAATTTCAAAATATTTTCTAAATCTTTGCATTTTGCTTGTAACTCGCTCTTATTAATTTCTGATATTTTATATAGAAAATTGAAATTATTATAACATGCTTCGAGGAGTTCAAAGCGTTCTGTTAAAGAATTAATCGCTACATCTAAAAGTGTAAAAAACATGTTTATTTTAAATTTTTCTTCAGGTATTTGAGGTGTTTCGTCCTGATGCTCGTAATCAAATTGACGAGTTTTTTTCCGTTGTCGAACTTCTTTGGCAGTTTTAAATTCTTTCTCTCCATCAACCTCTTCGCTAAGTTCATCTGCAATTTTGAGAATGTTTTTGAAATTTGAATCTGATCGATATTGTCGTAAAAATTTATTTAGATTTGCGATCGATTCTAAAGCAAGTGAAGCATTCATATTTACATTTTGGAGCATTTTACTGACAGGATTTATTCTATTTAATATATCATGCCAAATTATTAAAGAACAAATAAATTTGTAATCCTTAAGGTTAGTGCAGAGTGATTGAGCTTCATGTTGAATTTCTCTATTAAAAGATTCGTTGTTCATTATTTCATAGAGTGCATCATAAATTTCACCCAACTGATACCGTAGAGGCCGGATTGCATCAATTCTGCTTTCCCATTGTGTTTCTGATGGTTGTTTTAGAGTTAAAGTTTTAATAAATTTTAAAAGGATTGACCACTGTTTATAAGATGATGAAAAAAAATTGTATATTTTTTGAACAATTGCAAAAAAACCAATTGTATCTACATTGACTTTGGCGGCAGTGTTTATGATTAAGTTTAAAGAATGAGCAGCACATGGTACGTAAAATGCATGAGGGTTTTTGGTTAAAATCAAATTTTTAAGTCCAGCCTTTTTGCCTTTCATGTTGGCCCCATTATCATACCCTTGACCACGCATGTCTTCAATGGGAATCTTCCATTTTTCCAGTTGTTCAATTATTGTTGTACATAAACCTCGTCCAGTGGAATCTGTTATATCTATGAAACCTAAAAAGTTTTCTCTAATTTTAACTGTTCCATTATTACAAAAAACGAAGTGAATAATTATGGTTATTTGTTCAGTTTTACTTGCATCTGGTGTACAATCTAAAATAATAGAATAATATTTGGATTTCTTTATCGATAATAAAATTGTTTCCCTAATTGCTGTACTTAAAATTTCCAATAATTCATTTTGGCTATCTTTGCTCAAATAATGTACTCTATTGTTTTGATCTAGGGCCCTCTCAACATGATTTTCCATAACAGGATCAAAATTCGCAAATAATTCAATTAATTTTAAAAAATTTCCGTTATTTTTTTCGTATAATTTATCAGATGATCCGCGAAATGCTAAATTTTGACTACCAAGGAATTTGATAATTTCAATCAGCCATTCCAAAACACTCCTCCAATGTTTCTTTTCCATTTCATATAAATTTTGAGATTGACAATCAATAGTAATTTTGTTTTTTAATCTTTTCTCAAGTTCATTTCAATTCAATAAACTTTTCATGTGAGCCATACTAGTTTCATGTCTGTGTAAAGTTGTACTTAAATTTCTCCAATTATTGTATCCTTCTATGAGGCTAGATTCAGTAGATTCAAAAACTTTGCAACAAAAGCAAAACACAGAGTTCAAAATTTCAGAATAAATAAGCCATTTTCGAAAAACTACTTCTCCTTTTTCCATTTTTCTATTATAATATACATCAGAAAATTTACGGCCATGTACATCGTTCGGATATATAATATCTTTCTTTTGAACAGGCCCCATTTCTACTAAAATAACACGTAGTTTGTCATCGATTTTATTCCATTCAGCTGGATCTTCTAAATTTGTACACATTTGATATGATATTGGCACAATGACTTTGTTGCCACTTAACTGTTTCTTACTAAAATCTTGTTCAATATTTTCAACAGTTCCCTGTGATCTAGATGATGTGCACGGTTCTGGTTCTTGTTGAGTATAAGCTATTTCAGAAGCAGTTGATATTTTAAGATATTTATTAAGTGATCCACTTTGTTTTTTAATGTTTGCTATTTTTTCAGCTTGGCGTTTACGATTTTGTGCACCGGATAGTTTTTTCTTAGTTTTTGATTCCATATTACTTTTACTCATGAACGCCACTTTAAAATAATTTTCAAATGTAATAAATAAATAAATACGGACTCTAATTTATATATTTACATCATGTATCTTAATACTTAAGATTATATATCGCTAATTTAGATGTCCAACACAAATTACTTCTTGCGCTAAAATACAAAACTCTATACGCGGAGGGGAAGAAGTTGTTTAACTTGTTTACCTAAAAAAGGCAGCTAATAAATTGGAAATATTCAGCCATTGACATTAAAAATGGTCAGGTTTTAAAATAACTCAAGTGTCCAGTTTTTTACGCTTGATTGGACATTTTAGTTTTACCATTGGCAAGATTTTCTTTTGTTATCATATATTTTTCTAATTAACACAGGTGGCCTGCCAGGCCTGATTTGCGATTTCAATAGAAAATTTCCTGGGATTATAATTATTGTTTACAAGTTCTTACTAAGATTTTAAAATTTGCGATAAACATCATAAGCAAA
This sequence comes from Epiperipatus broadwayi, assembly GCA_028023455.1. Taxonomy (NCBI): domain Eukaryota; kingdom Metazoa; phylum Onychophora; class Udeonychophora; order Euonychophora; family Peripatidae; genus Epiperipatus; species Epiperipatus broadwayi. Next base: position 79,885 of record JAQFVV010001070.1, on the reverse strand, counting down.
CGTATGTAATTAATTTGCAAACCTAATTAGTATGCAGAAAAAATAGACTTTTGACAACGATTAAAATATATAAAATAAAAAGTAAACTGAAAATTATATTAAGTTTACTGGAATTATACCTATAATATATATTACATACACGTTCGAATATTTATATCAAATTATTATTTAAATAAAAAATTAGAAAATGTTTTATTTTGCAATATTATAATCGTTTCTTACGATTTCAAAATTATGTACATGATCTAATATATATATACGCATATACATACATAAGTTCTAATTTATAATACTTTTAGTGTGTGTTTATTTATATATTTGCTAGCAGAAAGTTACTTATAGTTTACTATAAGCAGTACTATATATATATAAACATTACAATATGAAATTTGTAATATAATAAACTTTATGTTTAGTTTATTGTTCATGATAAATAATAGATTTGATTGTTTTATATTTTTAATATTAAGCAGAGCTTGTGTGCAGGCCTGCTTGTGTGTGTCATTTAATAAGATATAATATGACTTCATATGATTTTCAATAATCTACTCTCAATAATTTTTGTAAATAAACATTTGAGAATAATATTCTTCAAATGTGAGTATTTTTGTTAGTAGAGTTTTAATTTCTCAGGGATGGCGCCTTCTTTTTCAGATGCTAATCTCTCAGTGATGGCGCCTCCTTCTGCCAGCGCCCGCATGCCTAGCATGCGTTGCATGCCTGCTTAAATTTGTGGAGATTAAAATGTCTATATTGCTTTTATTTATTTCCCATCTACTCATCTATCAGACTCTTAAATAATTTTTTCTTCATTTCCACATTCCATGTAACATTCTTTAATTAAATCGAATTTTAACAAACAAAATAAAAATAAATATTTCAAGTTATAATATTCTTTTTTGCTTTTCCTTATTTTAAAATTTATTACCAAGGTTAATCACTAATAGTGTTAAATATATATGTTTTAATACATAAAAATAATTAAATAATTTAGATTATATGTGAAAGTAACTGAAATTTTCAATGAGATTTATATCAAGCTTGCAACCCAATCACAACCATCCATCAGTTCAAAAGTCAAACCAATCTCTCAGGTCATAGATACATTAAAAACATACGCCTTGGCAAGGAATTCATATAACAAATGTGACATTTCAACTTCATGTACACATTAGTTCTAGTTAAACCCTAACCATATTCTTTTTTTACTTTTTTTATTTCTATCACAGATTACCGAAACATTTGATCAAAGACATGTTAAAAGGAAAAATGAAATAGTTTAATATAATAAATATATTGAATTGTTTGGGTATTTGTTTACATTTATTTTATGTATGCACATATATTCTTATTATGATTTGGTTATCTTTTCGTAACTATGATAAAAATAACAACTACCTTTTAAAAATCCATTCATTGCTTATCATAACAAATTAATATTAACAATCTACAGGAAAAATAGCTAAATAATATCCTTTTGGTTTTATCAGTTTCTATCTACATATTTATCTGCTTTTTTATTTATTTCTTTTTATTTCTACTTGTCTCCCTGACTAATTATTTATATATGTTTGTCTGCTAATCTTTCTATCTATCTGCTTATCCATCCATTAGTTTATACATGTACCATGTATCCCTCTCCCCATTTCTTTATCTATCTGTTTACATGTCTACCCATTAAAACATTTAAACCACATACTTCTCTATCTATCTACCTATCTAAATGTTTGTCATTGAAAAAATAAAAAGAAGACTCTTTGTATATTAGTCCTCTCCTGCAACTTTTTTTTTTTACTTTTAAAATACAAGCGTTTTTAGCCGAGAGGTTAGCACAGTCGCCTTGCAAGCAAGTACTTGGTTGCAGACGGTTGTGGGTTCGCCTCCCGGTCGATGCTATGACATATAAAAAAAAAATGCTAGTAAAGAAAATTTACATAATGCATTAATTGAACCCTAATTTTAAACTGTAAAAATTTAATTTATAAGTGCTTATATATTTATATATTTATACAAACACATCGTGCTTCGCACTATAACTTTTCATTTAAATTAGGATATCCTTATTTTTTAAATGAAAATAGAAAGAGGAAAAAAATAAAATTTAATATAGGAAATAAAAGTAAGTTGTTTAATTATTTTTAACATATAGTAAATTTATACTTTGTTTTACAGTTCAACATCATCTACAGCAGCCATTCACTAATGAGTTTGGACATTCCTTTTTCAAAAAACGAAACAGGTAAAGGCAATTATATATATATAATATTCTAGTAATGAGTTTTGTGATGTATTATGCCAATCTACAAATCACAGTTACATCATTCACAATTCAAACCATATTGTTTATTATTCTGTTTGTTTAACATTTTGTGTTGTATTTTAGATTCTGCAAAAAACTTTTTTTGAATGACTTCAACATCTTGTATATCTGTAACTCTTTATTACATTCTCTTTTCAATCTTATCTCACCAATGAAAGCAATTCATATTTCTCTTGCTAAGAATCTCTTTGAGTTAGTATTTATAATAAAAATGGGATATTCCTCACCCTTATAAGTCTATTCAAATTCACTATAAAATTTTAGAAAATGTCATATGATCTATTTATATGTCCAATCAATTGAAGATGTGATTCTAGAATAGAGAACTTTATATCACACACTATAATCTGAAGAACTGGCATTGCCATTGTGGAATAACATCTTCAAATAATTTTTTCTGATATATTTACAGTAATATATGGTTCAACTCTCATTTCCACCAATAAAATAATAATTCTTATTTAACTTGTTAAAAGCAGCAGCAAATTTGATTTTGTATTTTACTCAACATTTAATCCCATCTTTCTACTTAAAATTGTTATAAGATATTTGTATAAATATCATATGCCTCAACACTTTGATAATATATTCTTATTAAATCTACATCTTACATTAATAAAAGATCTTTATGTATTATGTTTAAAAAAATAAATCAGGATTTAAATGACACATTCCAGTTTATTAAAGCTTATCTGGACATCACATGTCATAAGTTACAATAATCAAACCAATTATAAACTAACAAGTATCGGTAAAATAATGTACTGCAATGTTTTCAAGAAGATTGAGAATTCAGGATCTCTTGCATATTTTCATGGTATGATATTCTCTGATTCATTGATAAATTTATTTCTTAACTTAATCAAATGCTAATCAATGTTTGCTCATCTTTACAATATCAACATAATTTTTTCAATTAACAGAAGTCTTTTACAAAAGATCACCATGGTCAGCTTGATTGTTGATAGTTTACATAAACAAATTATATATTATCTTTTAGAGATCTGTTTTTCAACTGTTAGTAGTTTATTTGAGTTGATGAAAAGAATTCATCATCTTAACTAAAGATATTGGTAATCTTTCTTTTATAGAAGTAACTTTAATAATGGCTGCATTCTTGGGTGCAGTGATAGAATGAAAGGCATTGAAACTCAAAGTATATTGATTGTACTTCTGCTTTGTCACTTCTATGCTCAAACTTCTTAGGAAATCCTCAGCAGCAAAGCATTTGATTATTTGTTTTTTATTTGAATTGTTAATAACATTTTAGCTATTCTCTTTATAATAAACTAAAGATCAGCTTTTCAAGCTAATTCACATGTGCTTTATGAATCTTAATAATAAATGAATACTTTCACTTCCAACACAAGATAAAGTCTTTGCAAAAGAATAGAATGGAATTTTGCTGAAGTTAGTGACTGGTCAAACCACGACAAGCATTGGATGAAATACTTCTTTCACAGGACCATCACTGATCGATCAGGGTAGCTATAATTTGTTACTGAGTGAACTTTGATTCCATTTTGCGTAATAGAAATAGATACAGTATATACTATTAAGGGTCTTAAATGTTTCAACAATAGAGTGGCGTGGGATTATTGCTGGGAATTTTATTATATTATGTTAAATTAGTTAAAACAAAGGGAAAGGGGTTTAAACTCATATATGCTTTAAATATGTTTTTATACACTTTTTATTGTAATTCATGTGTGAATCGGATTAGATTTTTCCTAATAATGTTAAGTGCTCGATCTTGAAAGATCCATGAAAAGAATATTAGTTAAATAATTTGTACTGTATTTTAAAAAAAAAAAGATAATGTTTGCATTTAATTTAAGCTTGTATTTGTTCTTTATATATATAAAAAAGATTCGAGTGAGTTGGGAATGCTATAGGAAAAGAGAATATGTTTTTTTTTAATTAAAAGTGAATATAATAAAATTATTAAATGTCATATTTGAGTATCCCTGTTTAATCTGGTTTAGTAATTTAATTTAGTGTACATTTGGCCGAAATAAATTCGCGTAAGATTGATTACTTTTTAAAAGATATATTTGATGATTGCCTTATTTGTGTAATCTTTGAAAATTTACGGACCAAGTTAAAATGTGGCACAGAATGAAATATTAGAAATTTATAACATTAAAAAAATGATACATTCACAATTATCATCAATGAAACAAAAATAAAAGTTAATAAATTATTTACTGTTATTAAAAAAATATTCCCTATCTTCGAAAAAGCAATTTTTGTAAAGCCAGCTATGGCGATTTCTGCCTTTTCATATAATTCCTATGAGCAATCTTTTTTACAATAAAATATTTTCAAAGACAATTCCCTACTAGTGATGTATTTTTTAGTTTAATAATAAATGTTTTACAAAAATATTATGTCATAATCATTAACAATTACTGAAAATCAATTTTTTTTGTCTTATTTAGTTCCTCTCAGGGATTAATATTTTGAATAGTTAAGCTGACATCATATGACACTGCAAAACACATCTTGTTTTCTCTCATCAAGTTCTCTTTCTCATTTTGACTAGCAGTGTGTGAACATGTTACAATGTGTCATTTTGATAGTTGCATTGGGGTTGTGCCTTGTTCAGTGCCTGTATTTATATTGTGTTCTGTCTGGAGTGTAAAAATCTTTTTTTTTTATTTTAATATTTACATTGGGTTTGTGCCTTGTTAAGTGCCTACATTTATATTGTTTTCTGGTCAGTATCTGCTGTGTTAAAAACAGCTTTGTTTGACAGTTCTGAATATATAGCTTTGAAATTTAGAACAATGTTAGCGATTAACCAAAAAAAAAAAAGTAGATACAGAGAATCATCAATTTTAAGACAGCTGGACAGACAAGTACTATTTTATTCTGAATAAAGGTTTGCCTATATGTTTTCTGTGCAATGAATCCATGTCATTCAATAAAGAATACAACTTGAAGAGACACTTTACTTCAAAACATGCGGATCACCAAAAAATTGATGGACAACTACAAAAAGATGAAATAGAGAAATTGAAGAACTTGGATACCCAGCAGAAAATGTTCACCAAGTAATAAATGCAGCATAGAAGCATTGTAAAAGCCAGCTTTGTGTTAAATTTGCTAAACATTCTAAATCATTTAGTGAAGGAGAATTTATCAAAGAATGTCTGTTGAATGTTGCAAGTATAATATGTTCCTGAAAAAAAAGATTTTGAGAATATTAGTTTGTCGAGATGTACTGTTATCCAGTGGATAGAAATCATGGCTGATGATATCCAAAAAAGTTTAAAAGAGAAGATTGTTAGATTCAAAGCATTTTCAATTGCTTTGGACGACAGCACTGATGCCTCTGCTATAGCATGACTAGCAATATTTATTCAGGGAGTTATTGTGGATTTAATATCACAGAAGAATTTTACTTTGGCCCTAAAACAGACAATTACTGGTGAAGATATATTTGAAGAAGTCAAAACAGTCTTCAAGATATTTGGGTTTAAATGGAGTTCACTATCTGGCATATGCACTGATGGAGCCCCTACAATGGTTGGTACATGGAAGGGATTTATTGGAATAGTTCATCAAAAAGTAATAGAATTACAGATCCATCTGAAAAATTTAACAAATTTTCATTGCATTATCCACTAGAAAAATCTGTGTGCAAAATCAATTAAATTTAGAAATGTTATGGAAGTTGTAGTAGCCAGTATTAACTTTATTAAGTCACATGTACTTAATCACTGCAATTTAAAGAATATTTGGCAGACTTATTTTCAGATTATGAAAATGTGTCTTATTGTGATGTGAGGTGGTTGAGTTAAGGTAAAAGGTTAAAATGATTTATGATCTGAGACAAGACAGCAGATTTTATGGTCATAAAAGGAAAAACAATTAACCAAGTAAGAGATGATGAGTGGGTGTTTGATTTAGCATTCATTGTAGATGTCACTGGATACCTAAATGAAAATATTAAATTGCAAAAACCAGGACAATTGATTCATGAACTGTATGGACATGTCAGTGCTTTTTGTAATAAACTAAAATTGTTGGAAAGTCAGATAAGAGCTAAAAATTGTTACCATTTTCCTATTCTAGCAACTCATAAAAGTATCCCTTATATATATGATGGAAATGAACTTAAGGCATTAATAGAGCAATTTGATACAAGGTTCACTGACTTCCAAAATAAAGATTCCATATTCATTATATTTTCTCATCAGATGGATACTGATATAAATAATGTGCCAGAAAATTTACAGATGGAACTTATTGAGGTTCAAGCAGATTTAGTGTTAAAATTACAGTTTAACAACATTGCTTTGATGGATTTTAATAAACATTTGGTGGAAGAAAAATATAGAAATGTAGTGCCTTTTCAAAAAAATTTTGTCTTTTTGGCAGCACATATATGTGTGAACAGTTTTTTTCTGTGTGAACAGTTTTTTTCTAGAATGAAATTTAATAAATCAAAAATTCGGAGAATAATAACAGACAAAAACCTTGAAAATTCTATGTGATTGTTCTTAAGCAGCATTCCCATCAACATTGATAGGCTCATTGTTGAAGTACAAGACTAATCCTCACATTAAATTGTTACATCATTATTATAAAATTTATGTAGCCCTTTATCATTCACTATTATATTGTACTATTTAATTATTTGGTCCGGCCCTTGACTTGAAGACAGAAAGATAATTTAGCCCCTGAACTAGGAAAGGTTGCCCATGCCTATTCTAAACGATACCATCAATACCACAGTAGCAAAATTAATATTTGAATTAGATATCTGGTGACTTTATGGATTATTATCATCAAAAAGAAAATAAATTCGAAAATAAAAAAAAATACCGTGGATCAATTATATTAAACACAAAATAACTATGACATTTTTTAATTTAATTTAAAATATCGGATGTATACAAGATACTTAAAGTATTATGTGAAACAAATAAGCTTGAAAACAAAACTGTTTGTTAATGTTTATGTATTACTCAAATTTTTTTGATTTTCTATTATTGTGATTAAATTTTAGCATCAAAAGAACATTAAGTTATATCGGAAGACAAAAAAAAAATGCTTGAAATCTATTATATATGTATTATTGAGGAGAATGCGTTTTAATTTAGAGCAGATGTGAAAATAGTTGCTTCCAAATATTATATATTTATTGTAAATTTGGGACAAACGTTTTAATGAACAACATTTTCTCATTTGTTATGCTACATTTAAATACGGACAAACATGACAATTATTGGCAGTAGTTTGTAACTTTGTCATCTTTTTTTTTCTCATATGCCAAAGCGTCGACCGGGAAGCGAACTCGGGACAACTGCTTCTAAGGCAGCGAGCGGTACTAACACTCAGCCACCAACGCTTGACAAACTTTGCCATCTTTGTGGTAAAAATTGTTCTCTATTGCAAGAACTCCCATTACACATTCTTGCGTATTCAGCTGAAGAAAGATATAAAACATATGCGTATGAATCCTTCACATAGTCGAATTTCAAAAAATATTTATGTCTTCTTTGCAAAATTTAAATAATAATCAATCTTAAACAAATTGAAGTAAACAACTGAAAGTCCAGTCTGATGTACTACTTACCTTTTTTATTTATTTTGAATTGACTATTTTGCATAAAGACATCATCAAATAAATAAGCAGATTAACCTAGGATAAAATGGTGAAAAGATGATTATACATTAATTAGAATTACATATATTAAGAACAGAATGCATGGCAAATTAATATTCTGGCCAGTCAAAACATAAAAAACATTGGAATTATATTTCATTATTAGATTTTTTAAAGACAGTGAGGATAACTAAGAGTGGAAATTTAGTTTTAATAACAAAAAATGTAATGACATTTCAGTCATCAGATAATCAAGAATCATAACATCTACTAAGTAACCAGAATAAGGTCAAACATTAAATATAATAAAGCAAAGCAATTGTGATATACCACTTAATTCATGATTAGGTTTTCAATACTTCCACAGGCCTTACTGTGGTCCATAGCCAAAAAACTGCATTGGAGATTAGTATCACAAAACATAATCACATTTACTTTAATACAATATACTCATTTCATGGATATAAAAGAAAAAGATAATTCTTTGTATACATATATCAAAGCAAACTCAAAAATTGAAATCACTTGTTACTAACTTATGAAAATAATAGGAAGTCACTTCCATTTTGGAAAAATTACTGACTAACTAATCAAAAAATTAATTATGAAATATGAAATGAATAAATATTAATTTAAAATAAATATAAACTTTAAATTAAAAAATAAAAGTAAAAATAAAAATGAATGGTTAAAAAATCTGAAACAATTAACTGTCCCAAAAGAATATGTCAGAACTCCAGCACAAGAGAAATAAAACCAGGACATATCAGAAAAAACTGGTGTGAATGGATACCCTATTCAAAACAGAAATATAATATGATAAGAAATGAGAGAATGATACTGAGAATGAAAATAAAAATTGGTATAAGGAATATTGCAGGTATTATTAAAAATATTAGTATATTGAGTTTTATGAATCATAAATTAAAAATAATTAATTAAAAAGCATGCAGATTGAATATTAGAACACAGTGGATGGACATATTGTTTATTGGATGAAAACATCATCATCATGGGACACATAAACACACAAATATATAATGAAACAAAGGCTAAATATGAGCCAGTGAATGAAAAAATTCCCGAATATCACATGAAACTTTGCCTATGGATCTGGTAATCACAAAGTGTTATGAACCTATCACAATATCAGATAAAGATGAAATATTGCAGTTAGTTTATCAGAAGGAAGAAAATAAATACATGCCTGTTATCCAAGATGAAGTGAATGTTAAAGTTGGAAGAATTGATTGTGGAGTGATTAAATATGGACTGGTGAAACAAAATAGAGCTGGGATAGATTCGATAGATTTCTGCAATACAAATAATTTTGTTATTATAGATGCAAAGTTTCATATTATATATATATATATAAATGTGTGTGTGTGTTAATTCTAATATGTTCATGGATAAATGATGACTTCATATTGGAATATTTTGTGTAATAAAACAGCTAATAGCTGATGTTTCAGTACAATAACATGTACCTTCCTCACAGTGTCCTTTTTCTTTTTTTTGAGAAAGAGGATGCTCTGACGAAGGTACATGTTATTGTACTAAAATGTCAGCTATTTAGCTATTTTACTACATGGAATATCTTGAAAATAATAATAATATGAAGTTATATATATATATATATATTATGATCAATAGATGGAGCTTTACCAAGACCTCCAAACAAGCGTATTCTGTTTACATAAACGTCAGAGTCAATATTCACTGTCTTTTTCATTTTGCTCCACCCTCAGATCAGCTGATTTGCTCTCATCAGTGAAGGGATAGGATTTATAAAACTAGACTTAAAAAATGACTCCAAGCGCCTATGCAAAACACCTGTATCAGTTTGCAAGCATGAATTTTTTAGACACGTTAATGTCTTCAAACTCAGCCTATCAAACAAGATAGATATATGGGTCTGACCCCAGTTCAGCTTCTCCACATAGTAAAAGTTTCTGCAATCTATATCATTGCAAGAAAACTTTAAAGGTACACCTATGTAAAAGAAAAACAAGTTTTATATACGTAAAAACCTGCTATGGCTTGTATCAATGATCAATAGATGGAGCTTTACTAAGACCTCCAAACAAGCGTATTCTGTTTACATAAACATCAGAGTCAATATTCACTGTCTCTTTCATTTTGCTCCACCCTCAGATCAGCTGATTCAAGCTGATTTGCTCTCATCAGTGAAGGGATAGGATTTATAAAACTAGACCTAAAAAATGACTCCAAGCACCTATGCAAAATGCCTCTATCAGTTTGCAAGCATGAATTTTTTAGACACGTTAATGTCTTCAAACTCAGCCTATCAAACAAGATAGCTATATGGGTCTGACCCCAGTCAGCCTCTCCACATAGTAAAAGTTTCTGCAATCTATATCATTGCAAGAAAACTTTAAAGGTACACCTATGAAAAAGAAAAACAAGTTTAATATATGAAAAACCTGCTATCGCTTGTATCAATGATCAATATATGGAGCTTTACCAAGACCTCCAAACAAGCGTATTCTGTTTACATAAACGTCAGAATCAATATTCACTGTCTCTTTCATTTTATTCTACCCTCAGATCAGCTGATTTCAAGCTGATTTGCTCTCATCAGTGAAGGGATAGGAGTTATAAAACTAGACCTAAAAAATGACTCCAAGCGCCTATGCAAAATGCCTCTATCAGTTTGCAAGCATGAATTTTTTAGACACGTTAATGTCTTCAAACGCAGCCTATCAAACAAGATAGCTATATGGGTCTGACCCCAGTTCATATATATATATATATATATATATATATCAATAATACCAGATCATATTACTAAAAACCAAATTAAATAAACTATAATTGATAAAATATTTAAATTTTAGAAAGTCCAGAATATCTAAGAGCTGATGCAGATGTAGATCAGCTTTTGATTGCAAATGTGAATATGAAATAAAACAATATGAGTAAGAAAAATATTAAAAGACTGAATGTAGATATTATTTTGGGTTTTAGATTATCACAATACCTCGGCAGATTAACAAATAGAATTGAATTTATAAACTGACAAATATAACCATTAAAAATTAATATGTGAGTTACACAAAAGGTCATAGAAGACAAAAAAATAAGAATGGTTGATTTGTTAATAATAGAAACAAAATGATTGATGGATAAATATTTTATTTATGATCCTGTAAAATATGCATAGTTTAAAGGAGAGGTGCAGAAGTGCAATCAAGAACACCTAAACAACATTCTATATCACAAAGCAATTTCTAGAAAAGTTTATACCGAGATTAGTTATGCTAAGTGACAACTGTTGCTTTATTAATAAATTCAAAAAAGATAGTCAGTCAATGAAGAGGGATTTGTGAAGAAAGATGTGCAAAAAAGACAAAATAATATTTGATAAAATGCTTACAAAATATGAACCACTACCATTAAAAAGATGATGTAATAATCAGGCATTTGTGAAGAAAGATGTGCAAAAAAGACAAAATAATATTTGATAAAATGCTTACAAAATATGAACCACTACCATTAAAAAGATGATGTAATAATAGCCATGTCAAAAACTGTTAATGGAAAATCACCATATCAGATAAACTACTGGCAGAATTATTTAAGAGAGGAAACAACTTAATTGTAAAATACATAAATTGATCTTGACATATGGGAGAAAGAGGAGAGTGGCTTGAGGACTGAATTACAGTAACATTTGTCATGGTACCAAAAAGATCCAATTCAATGGAATAATTATAATTTAACAGTTTTAGTTTCACATTCTATTCAGATAAAATTGAAGATAGTGATGGATAAAATGCAGGCAAAGATGGAATAAAAATTGGCACCCAAGCAAACAGGTTTAGAATCATGGTGAAAAACAAGAGATCAGACAAATAATATAAACATTATTTGCAGTAAGACTAGAGACTTCCAATAACCATTCTATTTTTATTTTACAGAATGTCAGAAGTCTTTTGATTCTATGTGTTATGACAAGCTCTTTCAAGAACAATTTTAAAAATGGGACATCATACATATTTGGTAAAGTTATTGATCATTTTTCTTATATAGTGAAAAAAATCCCTCATGGAAGTAGTGCAGACAATCACAAATTGGTCTTAAGTCACTGTAAAGTGATGATACAGGGTTATTTGTAATTTCTATATTTACGCAATATTATAGTTGCAATGACAATGAGAAAGACTTTGGATGGTTTTCAGAAGAGATTTTCTATTGGAAAAAGATTATTATACTTTATACAATATGAAAATGATATAAATTGTGATAACAACATCAAAGAAAAAATATAGGATCTGATAAAGCATTCGATAAAAGCTGGTGCAGAGTTAGGACTAAGGCTATATATAGGCAAAATAAATAGATTAATTGGAGAAATAATAAAGATAACAGTGTAGTAGCATCAGGGTTTAGATTAAATCAAGATGGAATGTCATATAAAAATAATGTGTAGTCATTATTGAATGAATAACTTTTCTAAATTAGTGACCATATGGAAAATAAAGGCATAAGTATATGAAAAAAATATAGATTATTGAAGGCATTAATACAATCTATTGCAATGTATGGTTGTGAAATGGGCATTGAAAAATAAGCAATAAAAAAGATTGATGCTTTTGAAATGAAATTTTATTTTAAATGTTTGAAATACTTTGAACAACTAAGGAAACTAATAAATTGGTTTGGGAGAAAAATGTTGCATGAAAACATATGTTGCAAATGGTAAGGCATTAACATTTACACTATTTTGGACATATGATAAGACAGATAAACAAACTGGATAAAGATTTCCTGATGTGTATTATAGGTGAGCCAATAAAAGAATGCACATGTTTGTCATGGATAAATAATATGGTAGAATGGCAGGATTAGTGGAATTGAAACTTTGCACATAACCAGACAGAAAAATTTCTCAGAGTGTCATTCACATTGACACTTATTGTACACATAATGTATCAGGCAGTCAGTGATAACTTCATTTATTTTTTCTCTATTTTTACATATACATTTTACCTTAAAATGATACTTATTGTGTTTACAGTGTTGGAAGTTTAGCATGTTTATAGTAATAATAGGCTGCTCTAATGTTATTAATGATTTCTGCCTAGCATTGTAAATGTATTTTTTCATAGTTTGATTATTAATAGAACTATATTATAAATGTTACTTTTAGTCACTTCTAATACAATAGTTATCAAGTATAACATTTGTGAATTATTATGTGACTGATAATTGTCGCAATGCAATCACTTATATAATATACCATAAATCAAGAGTTTCATGAAACATTGCATTTCAAGAAATAACAGTCCTGCATTATATAAAACAGAATGTCAATGTAAATATAATTACATTAGCATTAATGAAACATATTGCTACAATATTTTTTTAAAATTACATATTAATAACTATATATATATATATAAAATATCCATTAATTAAAAACTATTGTAATTATAATTGAAATAATATTTTTAACGGTTTACAAACAATTAAAGAGGCAATTTTTATAAACAGGAATAAAACACATTTAATAAACCGACAAGCTTCTAACATTAAAATACGAGATTCGTGGAATTTGAATTGATGACGTTTGCTTCCGCATTTGGTTTTTTGAATTTAATGGCAGTTGAGGCAGGTTAGAAAGTAACTGAAAGTACTTCTGTGGACTTAAGGATTGTTTTTTAATTGTTTGTAAACCGTTAAAAATATTATTTCAATTACAATTATATATATATAATAAAATATCCGTTAATTAAAAACAAAATTGTATTTATAATTGAAATAATAAATTTAACGGTTTACAACCTACTACAAACAATTCTTAAATCCGCAGAAGTACTTTTAGTTAATTTCTTAAACCTGCCTCAACTGCCATTAAATTTAAAAAAAGTGGAAGCAAACGTCATCAATTCAAATCCCATGAATCTCTTATTGCAGCTTGTCGATTTATTAAATGCATTTTATTCCTGTTTATAAAAATTGCCTCTTTAATTTTTCTTTTATTATGGTTTCTCTCTTCATGAAGAATTTTCACATTTTCAAAATCAAATTTATATTTACATGTTTTTTCATGATCAAATTTAAATTTGATTATGAAAATGTGAAAATTCTTCATGAAGAGAGAAACCATAGTAAAAGAAAAATTAAAGAGGCAATTTTTATAAACAGGAATAAAATGCATTTAATAAATCGACAAGCTGCTAACATTAAAATATGAGATTCGTGGGATTTGAAGTGATGATGTTTGCTTCCGCTTTTTTAAAAATTTAATGGCAGTTGAGGCAGGTTTAAGAAATTAACCAAAAGTACTTCTGCAGATTTAAGGATTGTTTGTAATAGTATGTAAATATATATATATATATATGCAAAATAAATTTATTATTAATTCAAATATAGTTGTCTATAATATTTATTTATATTTTTATATTAAAGTATTTTATAAAGACAACATAATGGATGTTAATTCCATCATATGAAATATTATTGAAGAAAATTAGAAATCGTTTTAAATTAGAATGTCATTGAAATATTTATATTAAAGAACGAAGTGACTTTAGAATTTTTATCTACTAAAGAAAAATGCAAGTTTTTATATAATTTAGTAAATATTGTAACTGTCAAATATGTACATTTGCGCAACAAAACCTAGAACTCCGATAGATCATCCTAAAGCCGACCAGGTTTACGGTGGTGGAAGCCACGGCTCTGGTCTAACCTTAGTTCCTCTACCATTGCTCATAGACTTACAACCTTACAAATGACACAGTTGAGTTCACAGTAGCGTTTTAATCCCTAACGTGCCGGCAGTAGCTCAACAGTTATACATAAGATGTGGAGCAATGGGTATTTGTATAACACATCTATATAGGTATCATGTGGCACACTTATCATTATAAATTATAAATAAAATTTCAATAACACTAAAATTAAGTATTAATAAGTAAATAAAATTGAGTCGGTGAGCAAGACTAAGACAAGAAACTATATTAAATTTTAAATCAATTTAATAATATTAAATGTAACAATTATTTAAAATTATAATAAGTAAGCAAGGGTTTAATTTCACACGCAGGTGAATAAGGTATTTACAGTTTAAAAAGGATTCACACGTAAGTGATGCTGTTTAGTAATAATTTTGAATGTACATGATTAACTGGTTGCACAGATTATTTATTTAATAATGAATTTATCTTTCTCTACAATTAATAATGTTTTAGAGGTTTTACATTTCCGTTCTATATATGTGTAACCTTATGTCACACGCAGGTGATAATACGCAAATTACAATGGTTTATTTGGCTTATGTACATATATTTCAATCACACGCAGGTGATAAAATAATTTTGCAGTGAATTTATACATGAGCTTAATATAAATTTTGATGCAGAACGATTTGAATTTACTCATGGGTTTTTATTTTCTATGCCAGGTTTATGCTATAAGGATTTAGATTTGCATATTAGTAAAAGTGACAATTAATTTAGTAAAGAACATAAATTATCATTAATTTACTTAGCGCGAATATTTCAATATATTCTCTACACAGTAAAATACTACTTAGATTGGATTCTATATCAGATCAATGCTGATTTACTTATTTAAGTGGCGGGTTGAACTGACTAACGGAAGTTATATTTCAGATACTAGTGCGTATAGAAAAGCATATAACTTTTAAGTCTTATTGCGTCTCATATGTTCCTTACTCATGGGATTTTTACCAAGTAACAGTTCCCGAGGACTGATTCTCATTGCTGTAATGTAGGAGGCCATTTGGTTCGGCAGGTTGGGCAATTTATAAAATATGGGAGTCTTACGCTCTATTTGAGTCACATGCTCCTTTTATGGACGAGGAATGTGGAGACTTACGCTCTGGATTGAGTCTCATGCTCCATGATAAGATAAGCGAGATGGGCTGGCGTGTATCAGACACCATCTAAAGTAATAATTGCCCGAACTAAGGTAATGATGCAGGGCGACGGTATGCAACCATTACAGAATTACAGCAAAAAGAATATACGCCGTAGCGTTTCGTAAGGAGACATATGCACCACTGACTAATAATCATTTTTAAAATTACGACGCTAAAAATCAAGTTTCTTTCATGAAACTATCCCACATCAGTTCATATTATAGTACTTTGAAATAGTACAAATAAAGGGAATTTATGGATCCAATCTATAGAGTTAGCTATATAGGCTACGACTTATTTAGCTTAAGGAGGATTTACAGCATATGGGGAATTAAAATATAAACATATAAATTTATGCTGAAGTTATATCACTTTACCTAGATATTAATTTAAAATATCAATTTAAAATGCAAATCTATTTTAAGGTGATGCTACGTTTGTAATAACCCTTAATTGTAGACATATTATCCTTTCCAAAACAGAGCTTTTTATTTCGTATATAATTATACGTCTTATATATGCGCGCACTTACATATATATATATGCGAGCGAATTTTTATTTAACACTCGCGAATAGTTTAAATTAAGAATAAAGCTCGGTTTTGCAATTTTATAGCATAAACAATATAATGTAACTAAATAATAATAATATTGGCATAGATAATCACAAGAAATACAATTTTAAATCATAATAAATTTAAATAAGTGAAGTTTGATAATTAGTTGCTTATTTAAAAAGAGCAAGTAGTATACAGTTCGCTAAAACATGTTTGATTCGGTCTTTTAAAGCTATCTTATAAATCAACGATTACGGATATTATCGTTGATCTATAACATACAAATTATTATAGAAATCTTACATATTATTTAAATTATTATAAAAATTAATTTCCACATTAAACAAATTGAAATAGATAGCATTTAATTATTTAATTTAAATCAATACGTAACCAAATCAAACTATATTTTGCGAGTAAACCAAAACATAAAATAATGCAATTTCATTAATAAAAGATGTGTGTGAATGCGCGTATTTTAGATCATAAAATAATAAAGCTTAATTCAACTAAAATACGTTAAATCATTTAACATTTTATCTCTCAGGTTTAAATTATAATTTTTATAATCACAATCAGTTTACACTTAAGTTTAGACTCTTATATTTAAAATCAGGCAAGACTCTAGGGTTTAATTAGTTATCAATTATTATATTTTTAGGTGACTTTTAAATTAAGTTTGTCAAATCAAATACATGTTTTAAGATGGCCATTAGTTTGAAGTTAAGCTAGCTTTTGATTGAAGATTTTAGATGAGAAGAATATTTACCATTTGAGCTTGGTGTTTCTTCGTACTGCGGGTTTCCTTGGACAGCGAGCATGTTTTCACGGTGATCTGCTCCTCTTCTTGGCTTAGATGGTTCTTTGCCTGTCAGAAGGCTAGGTTTGACGCCTTTCTACTCCGACATTTTATTAATTTACTGTATTTTAATATTTTTTTCTTTTTACTCTTTAGAAAATTTTTATTGAGTGCCTCCAAAGGTGGCTGCTACCTCTTTTATACCATACTCCCCCCCTTCCTTTTCTTTTTCATTACTGTATTTTCCAAGAATTGTTTTCTTGGCTGTCTTTTCCGAGAATTGTTTTTCTTGGGATGTACGCCAGTGGTCAATCACCAAGGGAGCCTATTGTTTTTAATTTTAAATAGGTCAATCTATTCAGTTTTCCCCGTTTTATTCTATTTTTACATTTTTAATTACTGTATTTTTGGTAAGGATTAACTATATTGGCGACAGTATGTCCAGAAAAACAACTCTAAGATTAAGAAAAACATTTTATTATATATGTAACTTGACCGTTCTAATTTACCGATATATGCAGAATTAAATAATTTTGAAAATGCATAATTTAATAAATATCTAAAATTATGGAAAAAGAAATGTTTTGTAATCTATTAACATTTATATTCTAGCATATATGTAGTCTACAGTTACACATACAATTAGTTTTTCATCTAACAATTATTAATAATCTATATATGTGCGCATTTTGACTAAAGGAGTATATAAATGAATACTTTAGTACATATTAAACGATACACACACACACATATGATAGATTTAATTAGATTCAATTTTAGATGGAATTTATTAGTATTATTATTATAAAATATACGAGGGTTGGTGGTATTTATATATAAATTAATACTGTTATATAGCATATATAGCAGGTGAAAGAGTCAAGTTGAAAACTGACTGTTTCAATATAATGTCTTTTAATTTATTTAAAGATTTTTATAAACAAAATTTAAAAAACTGCTATATTGAGGATATACCATCTGATTTCTTTCAACTCTACAGACATTTATGTGATCGGTGTCTTCTGATTGTTGATAGTGAATTTTATAAACTGTATTCTTTAAATTGTCATAATTTTTATGAAGCCTTTCTCATTAAGGTCAAAGGATGTTAGTTTCTGAATTTTGCTCCAAGAATCCATGAAGTTGAATTGTAAGTTGTCAACTAAACATTAAAAATTTTAATAATTTTTAAGGTTTGGTTTGAACAATAAGTGTATACTAAGTTAATATAAATCGCATGACTTTTTGATTTATTCCAACATCTTGAGAAGGTTCATTTTGAATGAAAATCGATTCGATGCAAAATAAATTTATTATTAATTCAAATATAGTTGTCTATAATATTTATTTATATTTTTATATTAAAGTATTTTATAAAGACAACATAATGGATGTTAATTCCATCATATGAAATATATATATATATTGAAGCAGTCAATCTTAGCTTAAGATTGTGCTTCATGTTTCTACCTACTAACCCGTATTCAAACCCCTATAACCCATCTGCTCCTTTTGTCATATATATATTTTTTATGTATATATTTGGAATGCGTGCCTAAATTTATAGTTTAACTTTCAATATTTATGATTATTAATTTTATTATTAATTATTAGTTCTTTTTTTATTAAAGTATTATAGGTGCGATTCAAATATATATATATAGGAGCAAAATTACTAACAAAAGATTGATTTTTTTGTAAATATTTTATTATACGTCATTTTTAAACTTTTTCTTTTTAAAGTACTTTTTATATTAAACTGTATATTTTTATAGAATCCAATATGGAAGATGCTGCAGTAATTGTCTAAAAATAATTAAGGGTTGGAAGCACTATTGTTTTAATCTGGGGTATGTATTTTTAGTTAAAGTTTTACTTAAAAGGGGATTAAGATTAGAGATACTTTTGTTAAAAACATGTTGTCAAATCTATTTCTAATCTGGAAATAGATTTGAATTTATTTTTGGATGTTATTTTATTGTTGCATCTTCAAAAACAACCGATAAAGAAAAACTATAAAATGACTGAATTTTGAGTCACAGATTAGATGAGCTAGTATTAAGAGAACTGATTGTTAAGATATTACACATCGCCTGAAATTTAAAGTGATGTAGTCATAAATCCACCTGCCTGCTGACCCGGGTGGGTCATTTTCCCCACTAATATACCATCTAACTGCTGCCTTGAAAGAAAGTAAAAGCCTAAAGAAGGAACTTTAGAATGCTAATAGAAGCTTGTTGCCACTGAAGAACTTTTTTCAATTGCCATACACGTCCAGTACTAAATCGGACACTTAAAATTGCAAGGTAACATTTCAAGCCATCACTTCAAACTAAATTTAGCTTAACTCATCTTTGAAGATTTCTTCTAATTGGTTATTTAACTTTACCTTTTTTTTTGATATTTAAATATGTAAATGTATAATTTGCTCTTAAATGATTTTCATAAATTTAATCCTATGTCATATACTCTAACTTTCTTTAACTTTGGTGCGGTTAATTATTTATAGTTATTTATTACTTGATTTTAAATGTATACTCGTATTATTATTAAATTGCCAATCTCACAACCTGGCAAGCTTAATTTCTAAAGATCTTTTCTGTCATTTTTTAACTAAATCTTCATAAAGAGGTTATTAACATCCCCTTTAAATATACATATATAGTGCATTATAAATTAATATGTTCACCAGATTGTTTTTACGAATCAACATTTTAGGTTTATTTTTAATATAAAAATATATATTTGTTTAACTCTGGATTTTCTACCCAGGGAAAATCCAGAACTCAAGCTAATTAATGCTCTGAAACCTTTATTTTATAATTATTTATTAAATTCTGAAAGGGTGACTTATAATTTGTTTTCTATATAACTGCTAATCTTACTTCATTTTTCATACTCTTAAAATATCAAATACAGTATTTAAATATTCCAGTTATTCTAAACATCACAAAGGTGGGATTGAATTGTTTTAAATAGTGGGAAAGGGAAGGGGGTGAATCTTAATGTCTTTTTTACTTAATCAAATCTTAACATATATTTTATTAATTTGAAATCTAAATCTTAATGTTACTTTTGCTTATAAAATCTTCAAGTATATTTTAAGTAAATGAAATGTAAATATCTCTCCCCTCTCTCTCTCTCTCTCTCTCTATATATATATATATATATATATATATATATATATATATATATATATATATATATATATATATTTTTATATATATATTATAACTGTATAGCATATCATTTGTCTAAATTATAGTACTCAAACAAGGGTCATTTATTTTTAAAAGCAGTGAATCTTATTCAATGTCATTAGAGACATTCATTCGTTCTGCGTTACTAACATTTAACCTAATTTCATATATATATTACATGCTTCTAGTCTTAATCTGGGGGTTGCGACAAGTTCGAAACCATAGATTTTTTTCTTATCTCATTCCGTAGATAGTTGAGCTGTCCAGAATCATATTTATTTCATATAAAATGCCTCTGGTGGTGATCCCATAAGTTTGGCACATGCTATGCATATTCACTTCATAGATAAAGGCCTCTCGCATCAGTTATACCAGCAAAAGTCTGGGCCACACCATGCCTATCCACTTTTCTTTAAGCACTAACCAAGAAGGGGATGTGAGATTTCGTTTTTCATCCAGAAGCACAACCTTTTCCTCTTAGTTATTTTTAGGCTATTATGTCAGCACTGAAAACTTTTTCGTATTATTATTTCTATTACTTCATGACCCAGTTTTAATGCTCAATATTAAAATTGCACTCTGCTTAAGATATACTGTATATATAAATGCCAATTATTTCTATTTTATTAATTAAGTTTATTTCAATCATATACATTCCCACCGTCATAATTTATATATTTATATTTAAGAGTATCTATATGCCTTGGGGAATATAAAGTGTTCATCTTACTATCGTTAAAATAATTTTTTATTAAATATTTTGTCATAAATTCAAATATAATCAAATGTTTTCAAATGTATTTTATTTATTTTCATGACTGTAATGGCATGAAAATAATTTATCTTATATGTATAATGAATCTGAGAATGCTTTTCTAAATAATGTTAGTCACCATGTTTCAGAACTGTAATCCAAAGCATTAATAGCAATTTTATGTAACTTCTTTCTAATAACCGATTGGCATCTTAATATTGGACTCACCAAAGATGTGTGTTTATTTGTAATATATTGTTTAGCTAATAAAGAGCATATGAGAAATAATAGTGTGAATGACACTATGTAATTATCTACCGCTTGCTCATTCACACACACACTAATGTATATAATTAATTTATAAGTGTATAATAATTTGTCAGTATATTAAACTATATTTTATTGTCTAATGTATTTGAGTAGTTGGAATTCCTTTTCCTCCACTTCCACATATTACAGCCATGCTTATGTATATTTTAATATAATCATAGTTAATAGATGTCTCATTGTTTTGCTCAGCTTTGCTAGTCGGCCGGATTAAGATTAATTCTCATGTGCCATCACTATTATGTTATTCATTAGGTGTTAGATCTGGGGCTTAGAGAGTGGGTTTGAATCCAGGCTGGTTCCTGACCTTAATCTCAGGCTTGACTGAGTTTGAAGTACATTTTGTTAATTCCAGTTTATGTTAGATGGATAAACATGTTTTGACCGGCACATAGGATTTTTTTTTCTCATACTTGGCACCCAACATGGGGCTGAGCTCGAGAAAAAAAAATCCTATGTGCCGGTCAAAACATGTTTATCCATCTAATATGAACTGGATCTCACAAAATGTACTTCAAACTCAGTCAAGCTTGACATTTAGGTTAGGGACCAGCCTGGATTCGAATCCACTCTCTAAGCCCCAGATCTAACATCTAATGAATAACATGATAGTGATGGCACATGAGAATTAATCTTAATCCGGCTGACTAGCAAAGCTGAGCAAAACAATGAGACATCTATTAACTATGACTATATTAAAATATACATAAGCATGGCTGTAATATGTGGAAGTAGAGGAAAAGGAATTTGAACTACTCAAATATGTTAGACAATAAAATATAGTTTAATATACTGACAAATTATTATACACTTATAAATTAATTATATACATTAGTGTGTGCATGAATGAGCAAGCAGTAGATAATTACGTAGTGTCATTCACGCTATTATTTCTCATATGCTCTTTATTAGCTAAACAATATATTACAAATAAACACACATCTTTGGTGGGTCCAATATTAAGATGCCAATCGGTTATTAGAAAGAAGTTACATGAAATTGCTAATAAAGCTTTGGATTATGGTTCTGAAACATGGTGACTAACATTATTTAGGGGAGCAGTCTAAGATTCATTATCCATATAAAATAAATTATTTTCATGCCATTACGGTCGTGAAAATAAATAAAATACATTTTATAACAATCCGGAGTTAGCGACTTAACATAAACTGCACTACCGGGCACCACTAGGCATTTGAATCTAGAAAATTGATATAGTAGGCAGATACATAAGTAAAAAAAAAATTTTTTTCATTTTATATATTTTGGTTGATTCCGGTCATTATCACTAGCTCAGTGGAGACACAGAGATAATAAAATAATTCTTATCTAAAAACATTTTCAAATTAAAGGAAACCACTGCCAGAAATTAACACACAAACATTTATTTACACACATATATAATATTTAAAATTATTTTAGTATCAGTTTTACAATTTAAACTTCAACTTACATTTTTAACTTTGATTTTAGATTTTAATTTTTTACATTTTAATTTTTATAAGTTCGCACAGATGGATTTATAAAAGTTTGTTTTATAATGATGATTACATGGTTAAAAACATTTCAAAATAAACATAAATGATCAAAATATAAAATCATTGGGGGAACTGCAGAGGGAAATTTATAAGAAACCCAATGGCTTTCATCATAAGATGCCACATTGACACCAATAACTTAAAAGACATCAGAATAAATACATTTTAGATACTCACCGTAAGGTATCATTATTTGCCGAATCTATATATTTTGATCAAATATGAAAACCAAAAACATAATTAACCGATAATGAACCCATGTAAGTGTCTATACCCAACTTAAATTTAATGTAATTTTTATTTAGAGTGTCGAGTATGAATAGATTACATAGATTGCATTTGAAAAGAAAATATTTTATCCCTTATTTAACCTTAGGCCAAAAGTTCACAGTTAAACCAACATCAATCCATCTGATATATCGATGTGTTCAATGTAATATGAATATGACAGTGCAATTATAAATTGCCTCTCATCCAGATAGGAATACTACATCTATCTGATGAGAAGAGCAATAAAAAAACTCCATAGGAACGAACAGCGGACTCCATCTTATAATTCCTTCCATAGGCAAAATGAGAGTGTGTGGCATATAATGCGATTCTGCTCATAGCGAATCTCATACAACATGTACTAATTACCCCAACATATTCAATCCATTGACCTAATTCAACTACAGAATGAATAACCTAAGATTACCCTCCCCTAATATAACTTTACAAATCTATATAGCCATTCATGCCTGACTTAAATTTAACATTTATAGAATTTAATTTAACGAAAAATAAAAAATCATAATAAAAACTTAAAGAACAAAAAATATATATAAATAAATGGAAATGATTTTACAAAAGAAATACATCAAATAAAATTATAACTAATTTAGTCAGATAGGAAATTCTTCTATTTAAAATATTGAAACATTTAGCATTTAGAGTTCTTTTGTTTAGAAATATTCATTAATTATATATTTCTTACTGTTTTGAAAAATGGCCATAGTCTCTGATTTCTTGTAATGGAAGGTGTTAAATCCCACGAAGTCATAAGGAGATCAGTGTGCAGTTAACTGTTGGTCCTTTATGGTTGATGGTATTCTTCTGGGCCTTGATGTCCTGTGATCCGCAATATTGGAAAACAATGTTTCATTTTTTTGAACAACTGAAGGAATTGAAAGTGCATCTTTCAATCGCTTCTCCAACTTAACACATATCTGTCCTTTTTTAATAATAATTCTTCAATCACTAAACTTTTTATTTCCAAACTTGTTCTTTTATATGTAACTTTAAGATCCAATGGACATTATGTCATCGATGATGATGATCCTTCTGTTGAGGTCCGATTTTTTGATGGCTTTCTTTCATTGGCTATTAGTTTCTATTGTTTTCTCCTATCTGACCATTGCTTACACATTTTAAATGCCCAAGGGCTAGTTTACATTTGACTAATTAAAACAATCATTTCCATTTTATGATTAATTAATGTGTTTTCCAAAATTAAAGATATATTTTTATCTCTAAATCTTTTTAAGTTTTTGGTTTTAAAATACTTTTTCTATTTCTAATAGTTTTATTTTAATAATTTTTTTTTATCTGTGCAATTTTATATATATATATACGAGTTTAAGATGATTTTATAATTTTTAATTCTTAAAAATTGTAATTATAATTTCATTAAACGCACATTGATTACGTATGTAATATTTACTGAGGCTATAACCTCTATAATATGCATGTAAAATATGATAGTAGGGACCTCTACAGGTGTTTTTTAAACACAAGCTTACGCTATGGAAGAAAAACACCTGTAGAGGTCCATACTATCATATTTTACACGCATATTATCAAGGTTATAGCCTCAGTAAATATTACTTAATTTTTAAAAATGAAGTCTTTTATTTTTTCATGTTTAATAAAAAAAAAATGTAACATCATATGTGCCCATTACATATCAGTAAACTTGCTTAAAAAAAATAAACAAAAAAAATATTTTACTTAGGGTTAGTAATTACGGTACATGATTAATGAAAACATTTACAAAAACATCCGGTTAGTAATTTTTACAAAGATTATATAGAAAAAAAATGTTGATCATCATTTTCTATGAACCACTACATTTACACCCCCTCCCCCCAAGAGTTCTATTTTTTATATATTTTATTTTTACACATGGCATGACAAGCAAATTATATAAATTATTTATTTAAGAAGGTTGCACTGAGGTAAATATGTTTTAAGAAATAATGGGTTTAAACATGTATATTTGCAGCACAATTATAAATACCACCAACTTATTTATGACTGATTGAAATGCATACATAAAGTTACACTGAAGTAATTCCCAAAGGTACTCATCGTAAGGTACCACATTTCAATCATAAACTTACTTGGCTGTGCGCGCCTATACATGGTAAAGCAAAATATATATTAACAAAAAATATTAATTGCAGCCTTTTGACTTTCTTTTTAAAAAAAGTACAATTTAAAATTATTTATACTTTCTCGTGTTTAACATATGTGCAATTTCTTTCTGGCAGTGCTTTTATAAGATTTAAAGTATAAGACTTTATGTAAACAGATAATAATATCTCACTTTGAAAAAAGAAATTTACTCAGGGTATACGTGGTTTATTAATATCGGCCCCACGTTGGGTGCTAGTTATAACGATCCGGAGTTAGCGACTTAACGTAAACTGCACTACAGGGCGCCACTAAGCATTTGAACCTAAAAAATTTATATAGTAGGCAGATATGTAAGTAAAAAAAATTTTTATTTTATTTTATATATTTTGATTGATTCTGGTCATTAGCCCATTGTCACTAGCTTAGTGGAGATGCAGAGATAATAAAATAATTCTTATCTAAAAACATTTTCAAATTAAAAGAAACCACTACCAGAAATTAACACACAAACATTTTTTATGCACATATATAATATTTAAAATTATTTTAGTATCAGTTTTACATTTTAAACTTTAACTTACATTTTTAACTTTGATTTTAGATTTTAATTTACATTTTAATTTTTTACATTTTAATTTTTATAAGTTCGCACAGATAGATTTATAAAAGTTTGTTTTATAATGTTGAGTATAGATCGGTTACATAGATTACACAGTTAAAAACATTTCAAAATAAACATAAACAATCAAAATATAAAATCATTAATGGAACTGCAGAGGAAAATTTATAAGAAATCCAATGGCATTCATCATAAGATGCTGCATTGACACCAATAACTTAAAAGACTTCCTAATAATACATTTTAGATACTCACCGTAAGGTATCATTATTTACCGAATGTCTATATATTTTGATCAAATATGAAAACCAAAAACATAATTAACCGATAATGAATCCATGCAAGCATCTATACCCAACTTAAATTTAATGCAATTTTTATTTAGAGTGTCGAGTATGAATAGACTACATAGATTGCATTTGAAAAGAAAATATTTTATTCCTTATTTAACCTTAGGCCAAAAGTTCGCAGTTAAACCGACGTCAATCCATCTGATATATCGATGTGTTCAATGTAATATGAATATGACACCACAATTATAGGTTAAGAAAATAAACTGTCTCTCATCCAGATAGGAATACTACATCTATCTGATGAGAAGAGCAATAAAAAAAACTCCATAGGAAAGAACAGCGGACTCCATCTTATAATTTCTTCCATAGGCAAAACGAGAGTGTGTGGCGTATAAAGTGATTCTGCTCATAGCGAATCTCGTACTACATCTACTAATTACACCAATATATCCAATCCATTGACCTAATTCAACTACGGAATGAATAACCTAAGATTACCCTCCCCTAATATAACTTTATAAATCTATGTAGCCATTCACGCCCAACTTAAATTTAACATTGATATAATTTAATTTATATAAGTAAGCATTTATTTTTATAGCGTCTGCATATAATTGTAATTTACATTCATATCGGCCATTCAAACCAATTGTGCAAACGCTTTGCGAGTATTAAATAATAAATGAATGCCTTCTGATCAATACAAGATATAGAATTTATGCAGGAATAAAAAGGATCCTCTTATTCCTACGACTCAAATATTTATATATGAGCAAATCTAAAGTACTTGCACAGAAGGCGTGACGATAGAACGGTCACTTTTAAATCACCATATACAATGTCTGAACGAATGACGCGATGAAATTTCCTAGAATTTACTAAACGTCATTCCAACTAAAACTTAATCATATATATAAGTAAGCATTTATTTTTATAGCATCTGCATATAATTGTAATTTACATTCATATCGGCCATTCAAACCAATTGTGCAAACGCTTTGCGAGTGTTAAATAATAAATGAATGCCTTCTGATCAATACAAGATATAGAATTTATTCAAGTACTTCAGATTTGCTCATATATAAATATTTGAGTCGTAGGAATAAGAGGATCCTTTTTATTCCTGCATAAATTCTATACCTTGTATTGATCAGAAGACATTCATTTATTATTTAACACTCGCAAAGTGTTTGCACAATTGGTTTGAATGGCCGATATGAATGTAAATTACAATTATATGCAGACGCTATAAAAATAAATGCTTACTTATATATATGATTAAGTTTCAGTTGGAATGACGTTTAGTAAATTCTAGGAAATTTCATCGCATCATTCGTTCAGACATTGTATATGGTGATTTAAAAGTGACCGTTCTATCGTCACGCCTTCTGTGCAAGTACTTCAGATTTGCTCATATATAAATATTTGAGTCATAGGAATAAGAGGATCCTTTTTATTCCTGCATAAACTCTATATCTTGTATTGATCAGAAGGCATTCATTTATTATTTAACACTCGCAAAGCGTTTGCACAATTGGTTTGAATGGCCGATATGAATGTCAATTTAATTTAACGAAAAATAAAAAATCATAATAAAAACTTAACAAAAAAAAAATATAAGTAAATGGAAATGATTTTACAAAAGAAATACATCAAATAAAATTATAACTAATTTAGTCAGATAGGAAATTCTTCTATTTAAAATATTGAAACGTTTAGCATTTAGAGTTTTTTTGTTTAGAAATGTTCATTAATTATATATTTCTTACTGTTTTGAAAAATGTCTGTAGTCTCTGATTTCCTGTAAGGGAAGGTGTTAATTCCCACGAAGTCATAAGGAGATCGGTGTGCAGTTAACTGTTGATCCTCTATGGTTGATGGTATTCTCCCGAGCCTTGATGTTCTGTGGTCTGCAATATTGGAAAATGATGTTTCATTTTTTTGAACAACTGAAGGAATTGAAAGTGTGTCTTTCAATCCCTTCTCCTCCATCCCTCTCCGACTTAACACATATTTGTCCTCTCTTAATAATAATTCTTCAATCATTAAACTTTTTATTTCCAAACTTTTTCTTTTATATGTAACTTTAGGATCCAATGGACATTACGTCATTGATAATGATGATCCTTCTGTTGAAGTCCGATTTCCCAATGGATTTCTTTCATTGGCTATTAGTTTCCATTGTTTTCTCCTATCTGACCATTGCTTATACATTTTAAATGCCCAAGGGCTAGTTTACATTTGACTAATTAAAACAATCATTTCCCTTTTATGATTAATTAATGTGTTTTCCAAAATTAAAGATATATTTTTATCTAAATCTTTTTAAGTTTTTGCTTTTAAAATACTTTTTCTATTTTTAATAAAGTTTTATTTTAATAATATTTTTTCATTTGTGCGATTTTATATATATACGAGTTTAAGATGATTTTTTAATTTTCAATTTTTAATTCTTAAAAACGAAGTTTTATTTGCGAACTTTTATTTTTTTATGTTTAATAGAAAAAAAAT
The DNA here is from genome assembly GCA_028023455.1 of Epiperipatus broadwayi. Classification (NCBI taxonomy): domain Eukaryota; kingdom Metazoa; phylum Onychophora; class Udeonychophora; order Euonychophora; family Peripatidae; genus Epiperipatus; species Epiperipatus broadwayi. Next base: position 51,041 of record JAQFVV010001070.1, on the reverse strand, counting down.
AATGTAACATCGTATGTGCCCATTACAATATATATATATTGTCACCTCAACTTTCTCTGTGCACTCTTTCACTCATTCAACCTCAATAAACTCTCATTTATTTCAAGTAGCTAGTCAATTGAATTTTATACTTTAGGATCAAATATACCGGGGGCACCAAATTGCAGCTATAAATTGTAATGCCCACCAGAGATCATCATCATTAGCCATATTTAGGACTACAGAAGATATTAGAGAAAGTAACTAAATTGTCTCTCAAAAAAAATAACAATAACAATAATATGGATAAAACCATTCAATCTATGTGGTCTTAATTTCAAACCTAGCATTAGTCATGCAAATATTTCATGATAAATTTATTATAAAATTCATACTAATGAGACAACTTTCTTCCACAACTTTATTATAAATATTTGATCTCGAGTGGTAACTACAGAAAATGCTATATACAGTTCTCATTTATATCTGACTGGAAACAAATTAGTAATCAATGCAGAGAACTCATAATCTATGTTCATAATAGAAACTTATTATTTAATTGAACATTAGATAAAATTTATCACAAATAAATCTCATTCAATTCCATTACTTTATTTTTTGTTCTCAGCATCTATCACTTTCAATAGCCACAATTATATAACACGGAATGTCTGTGTTATGTTCTCTAATCTGAGAATCACTAATCTTATTTCTCTAACACACATAGATCTTTTGATCAACTATCAATTCATGATCCCTACTTTTATAATAGTATAATAATGTTATAATAAGCTACTTGATTTCCAAACTAGCTCTTAGATCAATAATTGAACTGCTCTTTCTCACTGTAATGGATATGATCCCATATATACTAAAATAAATTTTAGCACAAGTTTAATAATGGGAATCACTCTAAACACCAAGAGCAGGAAAGGGATTTTATGTCTGCTCCCAATATTCACAACATTTCAATGAATCAAAAGATTAAATTTGTTAAACTTAACTCAACTATTCCCTGTCATTTTTATTCTATTATTTCTAATCTATTTTAATTAATAACCTTAATAATTTTATTTTGCTAAAGTAAACTATGGAAGTAAACCATGAACATTAATCAGATAAATCAATCAAAATTTACTTATGAAAGTAAATTACGGAAATAATCATAAATTAGATTAGGCAAATTAATTATAACAATAAATTATGTGAAAATGAAGTCTATAAAATGACTTATATAAAATGAATTATATTAATCGAATATAGAAATATTCAAGACAAAATTAATACTGTAAATCAATCATGGAAACAGATTATCAATATGAACTTAACTATGTGAATCGAATATGGAAACAATATAATAATGACTACTGCAAATCGATCTTGGAAATAAATTATCAATAGAAAATGAATAATTAAATTTAAATATGAACTGATATTACCTTAAATATAGGTGCTGGATATATAGATTCTGGAGATATTTGAAACATCAAAACACAATGTAATCTTATAACAATAGTAAGCTTTATTACATTAACAATAATGATAAAATTAAAACAAAAACACACTAAATTATAATATTGTTACACAAATATATGATTCCGATCTATTCAGGACTCTTATTCGAATACATGTTTGACTTAACTAATTTCCTGGATGACTCACTTCTTGTTTTGACACATTCATTTATTAAATAAATGATTAATAATAATAATAAATACAAACGCTGGAAACAGAATTCCGGATATTTTAGCTTTAAGAAAACTTATCTTGAAAGAGAAGAAAACCTATAAATTTCTACCTACCTCTTTTTTATTGTAAACATTGTACATTGGACTATTCCAAAATAATATATTCACTTCAATTATTTTAACTAACAATGTGAAATAATCTTACATTTCTAAACCATTTTATCAAGCAATAATTTTCACATTTCTAATGAAAAAGGATGATATGTCATAAAATTACCCTACTAATTTTGCAAACGGGTTTAAATTCAAAACCCACACTTTTACATTCATGCTTGTCAGATCTTTACGTTTTGACTGTATATATCTTAATTAGGTCAGTATGTCCACTCAGCTTGACGACCTCAATTTACCATCATTCAAAAAAAATCAACACAGATTGGTTAGTTTATTAATTAAAATCTTTGTCATTCTTCATCATACATATACATCTGACTGAATCCTTATCCTTTCTGGGCAACTTTATTCTGTCCCACGTAAGAAAACTCTCTTCATATTACACATCACCATGCAGTATCTATAATGCGCACACAGCTACGTCTTGATAAGGGAAGTTAAAAAACAACAACATCAACTTCAAACTTAAATTATTTGCTTGAGCCAGAGAGAGAAATCTTTTCTTAAGATCCAGAATCGTGTAAAGAGCTTCTCTTAGACACCTATTCTCTATATTGGCATGCAAAACATTTCTACACTTAAACAGTAACTTTATCAATAATTCCATATCTCAACAAATAAATGGAGTGAAACTCAGTCATCTCCGACTGCCATGGTAATTAAATTATGAGACAGCTATTTCCCATCTGTAGGGTGGTAGGATTACTTTACATTAGTAATGACAAGCATTTATAGCTTTAAATATGCCCACACATACATCGATTCCAACCTAGATAAATGACAAAGACTAACCAGATCCCAAATCAATACATATATGAATTATTTCAATTTTAACCAGTCAAGCCAACAACATACCTAATATTTATATTAATAACAGATCAACACTCACAGCATAATAATGGGTTTTATACGACCATCCCCTCCCTCTTCACATTTAATATTAAGCACAAATTAAAATTTTGTTAAGAATAATAAAATATTTATATCATTTCTCTCTTTACTTTTAAGTTTAAATTTACGTGAGCATCTATACTTAAATGGTATCAAAATCATTTTCTTTTCTTTCCTTCAAACATTTTAAACATAAACAAAATATTAAATTAAATAATCTAGTGATTAGAGTGTGGCATAGCATATAAACAAAATGAAATATAATAAATAAAAAAACAAATGACATATTATATAAACGAAATAAAATAAAGAATAAATAATCAACATTACAGATAGTCTCTTTAAATGTCTTTTCCTTCCACTGTCCATCATCAATTAATATATTCAGTTCATTTTACTTGAGATAGCTATATAATTGCACATCAGACAGTTATTTTAATTAAATGTGTATAGAACGCACAGACAGTCATTTGAATCAATATAGATAAAAAACATAGATAGTTATTTTAAATCAAAAGTGTAGCTACAGGAGAATTAATAAATTTTAAAAGAGTTCAATTAGTTACCTTCCATTTGATGAGTTTCTTCTTGGATTTGAATTCACTTAGTTTTCTTCTTTTCAATTTAAAGGCTCAAACTATATACAACAAGCAGTCTCTGATTACTAACATGAATTAACTTTTTAAACATCTTTTTTTTTCAGAAGTTTGCTGCAATTTCTTTAAATGAATTTTAAAGAGCCATATAATTATTATAATCTGAATTTCATACAGAAGTTTGACAATTCTCTCTTTCAATGAATTTTTAAGAAGCAGAATGGATAACTTGTAGCATTTAGTATAAAATGTCTTATTAAAAGTTGACTTCTTCATAATTAATTTGAGGAAAAGGAGTATGTACCATTAATGGACAAATTAAAAATTCATATTTTGGTCTACTATAAAACTTAAATGCATTATTAAATTCTGAGAAAGAAAATTTTAAAAACTTGAAAAAAAAAACTTTAAAGATATTAATTTTAGTTAGTTAGCCCAGTTCTCAATCAGCAAAAGTTTCTTTTTCATTTTCCTTTTTTTTTCAGTTTTTATAGGATAAAGAGAAAAAAGAAAACATATGTTAAACCTCCCCCCCCCAGTGGTTCCTCTTCAAGTATAATCAAAAAAATCCCCACTCAGAACAAACAATGTCTCTTAAGTGTTACTATTAACAACTTTGTCTGATTTGAAACCAGAACTCTTTAACATATTGGTGACTAATTTATGAAATTTAGTCAACGAAACTCTAATTAAAAAATTAAGCCTCCTAACATTTTTTTTGTCAAACAAAGGTTACATTCATTGAATCTAAATAATTTCTTATTTAGATTTACATTTTAAATAATATAGAAAATTATGTCAATTTTTATAAAGGAAAGAAAAAAAAATCAAACCCATATATCTTTATCACACACACACACATGTGCAGACCATCAAATAGAAAACTGATTATTCAGATTATATGAACACAAATATCCACCATAATTTCTTATAATTTCAAGCATAAAATCAATTATAATTTCTGATAATCATAAACATAAATATTCACCATAATCCCCTATAACTTTAAACTTATTCTCTAGAAAGAAACTGTTAACTAAAGCTACTGACAATCGATTCAATCTTAATTCTCATCAACTCTTTAGTAATAGATATTCCATACAAACACAAACTGTCTCTATATATGTTGCTTTTGAGCTATATAGCCATTACTTTCTCAAATAAAACTTAACTTTTCTTATAGCAAAAAAAAAAAAAAATTTTTTTCCACAATTACTTCAGTTTATTATATTTGGTTTATAGATGGTAATAAACCAAAAGGCTACAATATATACATATAATTAAAATTACCCCAAATCCAAAATTCAACCAGACCAGCATAAAAATAATATTAAAACACTACCAAAGGTTTCACTGCTACAAGCAGACTTCTCAAATGTAAAGAACTACCAAAAATACACAATATATATAATATTAAACACTACCCACAAATCCATTCACTTTACACACTATTTTACTACAATATATGTATAATAAAAATAATAATATATTATAAAGAGTATTACAATTATTTTATTTAAACACACAAACATACACATATATATTAAAATATAATTATTTTTTATAGATTTGTACTATTTCAAGCAAAAAACAAGTTTTAGTCAAGCATTGGTGGTCGAGAGGTCAGTAGTTGTCCCAGGTTAGTGGGTTCACTTCCCAGCCGATGCTATGATACATGAGAAAAAAACAAGTTTTAGACTGTACATTTAATGGAATCAAAGTGAAATCACATTTAAAATATATGATGAAAGAACAATGGATAGTAAATAAAATCTTGATGGTCATATTAAATGTTATAATAATTATGAAAGGTAAATCACATTTTAAAAATTTTAATAATTTAAATTATTTATATTTGTAGCAACTGTATTCACGCAATAGTGCTGCTATCTAGTACAAGTTTTAGTAATCAATAGATGCTAGATCGTTGTGCATTGTAATCACTATTTATTATCTTATTCAAAATCCCTGCACTACTTTCTACATTGTGGCTTTTATCAGTAAAAAACAATGAATCTGCAAACAGCTAACCTGAATGTTAGAGATCTAAGAGTCCACTTGAGCACTCACCTTTTACCTTTTTGGTTAACTATAAAACAATGAACCCAAAATAAAAAACGGTAATATTTTATAGCAAATGAATTTGCTTGTATATTCGTACACATTTAAATCCATTTCAATATCTAAATATTTTGGTATTTTTTTATTAATCATCATCACCATTATCCTTTGGCTAAGATTGGTATTGACCATTAAAGTTTCATAAAACAATCTTTTTTATATTTTAAAACAGTAGTCAATTTTCCTACACAATTGAACCATCTAGTGCAAGCTATAAATCAATAGATGCTACAATATTTTGTGCATTTCAATCACTATTCAGTGCCATGCTATCCAATATCACCTGACTAAATTCTAATTTATCTCTTTTATCAGTGAGAAATGCTGGATCTAAAAGCAGTCACCTGAAACTCTGGAGTTAATGCATCCATCCAGCACTCACCTAATACCTTTTTTGTTAGCTGTAAGCTAGGAGCCCAAAATAAAAACAATTATGTTTTCAGTGCAAGCAAACTTGCTTGTATATTTATATACATGTAAACACACTTCAGTATTCATATGTTTTGGTATCATTGGTTTTTAATAACAATAATCATCATTATCCTTTGGCAAGTGTTGACATTAAACCTTAAAATATCACGTGACTACTCTTAATGGTTAATACCAACTCTAAATAATTAGACAATATAAATATTAAAAAACCAGACACCAATATATATATAATTATACGCATGCTGATGTATCTAAAGACAGAGAAGCATCATTAAAATGACTTTTAAAATTATAACTTTGTAACTTAAAGCAAAACAAATCAATAATTTGCTTAAATTAAATGTTCAAAAACAGGAGCAGTCCAAAGACGATTTTATATACATTATTGAAAAAATTGTTTTAATATTCCTTAAAAAGATATTTTTTAAACCTATATTTTTAAATTTAAAGAAAAATCTTATAATTAAAACTCAACCTGAACATCATAGCTATATAAAGAAAGAATTATTTAAAATTTTTGTTTTAAAAGAAAAACCAGATTTCAAAAATCTTTTAGACTAAAAAAAGAGAAAAGAAAGACATTTTAAATTTAAAATCCCATCGCTAATTAATCAATCAAAACAATTACCTGAGAAAAAAAGTCTGCATTTTATGCAGAATTAGTTTTAAAAATTGCTGTGAAAAATGTGACGAGCATTGTTGATGATTAGCATGTTTTAATATCCCAACATTATTATTATTGATTATTATGTTTTCTGATAGATAAACACTAAGATGGGGCATTCAAATTAAGATTTAAATAATTGCCCCAGCTGACAAAGGCTCAATTGTCAACCTGGTCTTCAGGAGACCCATTTCAAATCCAGTCACAAAATTGATTGTTGATTTTATTGTATTGATGTTATTTGATTGATAGATCATTCATGGTGATGAATGGTCATTATTTTTATTTTTGAGAATTACTTATGACTAATTTTACTTATTGATAATGTTGGTGGATGTATGGTTAATTATAATCATAGTTGCTCTGAGGAGTTAACTGGTCTCTTCTGATTTAGCTGGCTGATCTCTCACAGATATATTGATCTCATGCTCTCTCTTTAATATATAAAATTGCTAATATTTTTCGATATTAACATTACATAATATATTCTCACTTTAACATACTTAGCAATAATAATTATATATTTTTATTTATCATACTATCTTTAATATCTCTGAACTATAATATTATATTATTTAAATATTTTATATCTTATATCACTAAATATTCTCAATTTAATTATTTGAAATATTTATTTGTTGACTTAGAGGTGATTATGATTTTCCATCACTTCAGGTATGACTATCATCATTATCCTCTTACCCATCCCATTACAATGGCTACTTAGCTGAAGACTGATAATGATCACATACCGGTGATCATCAATTCAAATTTATCAATTTGATCTCAATTACAACTGAGGAAAAAATAGCAAGCATTATGCATAATCAATAATTACTGTTAAATAGGTGACATGAGTTGTTATGATGATTTTAAATTATAAAATAGTAGTTTTCATATATGTTTAAAAAAGTTCATCCAAAATATAAAAGCAATTTTATATATTCAGAGAGAACATGAAATCAATATATCTTTGAGAGATCAAAGATCAGCCTAGTTAACTTCTTAGAGCCATTAAAAGTAACTTAACTATACATCAACCAGCTTTATATAATTATAAATAAGTAATACTTTAGAAAATACCATTCATCATCATGAATGATCACTCAAAATATATCAGTACAATAAATCAATAGTCCATCTTGTCACTGGATTGGAAACAGGTCTTCTGTAGACCAGGCTAACTATATAACCATTTCCAGCTTGTGGCATTTATATAAACCTAACCTTGGATGCACTAGAAGTGCTTCCATCAGAATTCATAACTAGTAAAATCTAAACAATAATGCTGGGATATTAAAACATGCAGATCATCATTAATGCTCTGGCCACTTAGTGCTATTAATGCACTGGCCAACTATAAAAAATTAAATTCTAATATAGACTAAATTAAATAAAATATAGTGCAGGGACTTTGAAGAATATACTTTTCATGACAAAACAAGACCCTTGTCAACTGAATACTCCTAAAGCACTAAATATATTTCCATTTATATATTCATGGTGACCATGACATAATGATGCAACACAATTTTTAACAATTAAATACAAGTTTATTAACAATAAAAAAAATGATATTAAGGTGTCTCTAAAATATGGTTTTAAAATGAGAAGCCTTTTAATTTTTCATTAACATTCAATAATAAAAATAAATTACTTTGTGATTTAGATTATTAATATATAAATTTCAAATTACTATATGATGGTTTAATGTAACACACATATATATGCACACAGCCATGCATTTTACTATTACATAAATACAGTTCAATTGATATTTAATAAAGTTTAAAAAATAACTAAAATTTTATGTGTTCTACTAAACAAGCATTTATCTATATATGCACACATATAAGTGAATGCATATAATTTCTGAACATATTTGACTTGTTACAAAATAAAATTATTAATTCTGCAATATGTAATTAATTCTTGATTAAACATATATGTTGTGCACGTAGGAATGTATATGCACATTGACATTTATATGATATTTTAATTTGTGATAATATTATATTTTTGCTAATTAATTCCATCTGGAAAACATACATAAATTTCACACATATACCTGTGTATAAACAGAATATAGATACAATTTAAAATTAGTTATCAGTTTGTTTGTTTTTTTAAAAATTTAGTTTAATTTTTATTGTAATATATATATATATATATCAATTTATAATTTCCTTTTTTTTTTCTTTAAAAAAAAAGTATTAGGCAATTTTTTTTCTTTTAAAAATATAACAGTCAATCTATTGTTGAAATGTCTTTAAATTTGAAAATATAGATTTTAAATATTTACACTTAATCTCTTGAGAAAACAAATATAACAGCATCTATGAATTAAATCTTCATTTTTAGACATTCAACCTAAACAAAATTAATTTGTTTCTTAAAATTTCATTTTTAAAATATAACATTACTCACCATCAGCTGTATATGCATTTATCTGTGCAGTATACTCTCTCTGCATACAGACACAGCAGCATATGTATAACTACGTCATTAAGCTGGGGTTTCACTTGGGCAATCTGTAGACTGCCTTGTCTAGTTCAAAAGGTATATAGTCTAGGCATTATCATCATCAGGTAAAAATATAATTCAGGTATGTTGGCATTGATTAGTTCTCTTCTGGCTAGGATTGGTCGAAAAAAGTTAGCTGTTTTCTCAGAACACATGTGTAGCTATGCATTACAAAGAATCTTGACCCTTTTCCTCCATGTGTACTGGTCAAGTTTGTATAACTAGTCAACAAGACTGAAAAAACAAGTAAAGGCTTTCAACCATTTGGTACAGAGTCACCCCTGTCCTAGGTTTAAATCCTACTGATCTTCATCTCTACATCCCAGTCAACATCTGTGATGACACCAACTCAACTTTCCATATGCTGTGGCTTACCTCATAGGATTGAACTTGGGTTTTCTATCTCAGGGTTCTTTTATTTATTCACAATATATATGGCCACTCCAGGGTGTGCTTTGGACTCAACCACTACTTATATATATATAAACTACCCCAAATCCAAAATTAAACCAGACCAGCATAAAAATATTAAAACACAACCTAAGGTTTCACTGCTACAAGCAGACTTTTCATTTATTAGACAAAATACTAGTGGTTATATTACAATTAATTAAATATTTTCATAAACATTAAGGGAGATTACAGAAAGATTAGTTGCTAATTATCATACTGGTAGGAATGATGGCAATTACATAAGATAATGTGCCCTAATATGATAAAACAATACTGGATGGCTTCCCATATGATAAAAATGTCTTAAGTAAGCATTATTTAGTTGTTTTGTGACAGGCTTTGAACTTAGCTGGTCGAAACACATGCATGATTTTTTGTAATTAGATAGGAGAGATTTAAGACAAACTTATTAATAACTTCACAGAGACCAAGAGCTAAGGGAAAGGTAGAATCCATTTCTTGATCTGAGTCAGTGGTTGAGATAGGTTTCAAAGGCTTAGGTCACAGAGGTGTATCTGCTTCTAACCTGAAGTACCTTGATTTCTGGAGACTAGAATTAAGCCAATGTATGCTTAAATCTGGGATTTGGGGTCATAAAAACTCTCCAGTGTTTGTAGAACCCAGACCATGGTACATCCTAAGATTTTTTTTTTATTTAAAAACTATATTTACATTTGATTCAGTACATACATCGTAACAATCATTACTTTAAAAAATAAATTAAGTTCAAATGTATCCAGTAAATTACATTATCTCCACCTTTCATTTAATCAGTGTTCTGTAAGAGCATTCAGCTCCACATTTCACACCTTGTAGGAACATAACCACCCCATACCAATAAAAACGTTTTTCTTGGCCAAAATTTCAAACCTTTATAAAACATGTCATCCCATTCTTTTTCCATTTTTTTTTCCAATATATATTCTTGTTATCAAAGATCAGAGCACACCTAGATATCCATATTGCTCTCATTACATGCACAATAACTATGGCATTATGGGGCTTGAATAAAACAATGTTTTCTTTAAATAGAAGTCTTAGATTCACAATAGGCTTATGAAAGACCATAGATCTCAAATCACTAAAGGCTGTACATTCCTCCATCAGGTGAAGAAAGGTCTCGTCGGATCTTTTACAGCATTTGCATAGATCATCCAGGCCCATTTTCAGCCTTTGGTTTAAAAAAGTGGTGGTTGGCAAAATTCCATTTATCAATCTGAAAATAAATTTCATAACAGACTGTGATGTACAAATAGATTGGAAATTTTTGAGAATTTTTTTTAATGAGGCATTGAGCCAGGAGTTTTCATTAGAAAGCTCTCTATTTTTTAGCTCCTTATATTTTAAATTATCTAAGGTCTCTAAGTTTAGATCATCCTGGATATCCCTGTATGCAATCATCATATCATCAAAATAAGATACTTCGTCCGACCCCAGGTTAGAATCTATATTAATATTCTGTGTTAGTGGCCTGAGCGAATTATCGTCAATGATCCTTAAATAAGCTCTTTCCTTAATGAAGCTCACCAATGACTTAGGGTCATTTAAATTGAGACCCTCTTCTCCAATCGGTAGCTGCATTATTTTAGTAGGTATCAGGCTATACTTCCAAATATATATTTTTGCCAATTGAATGATCTTAAGACTAGTGGCATTAAAGATTTTCATCCATGGTCCATAGTAAGAGAGCACACCAACAGCAATAGTGTTAAAAACCTTTGCTCTGGTTGTTTCATACAATTTAAATGGGGAAAAGGCATTTATTTTAGTTTCGATGATTTTTACAACCAGTTTGTTCAAATGGGCACTCATTTTAGTTTTAGACAGATAGAGAGGCAACCCTAGAAAGGAGGAAGGCATGCCCAAGAAGTCACATGGGATTCTCTTGGCAGTGGCCAATTGCCATGCAGCCGACTTGGAAGATTGAATACATGAGCCTGTAGAGATCTGAAATTTATTTAAGATGTTAAAGATTCTATGCACACTGGCCACATTCTCGAATATAATAATAACATCATCGACAAAGGCAGTGACATGAACAAAGGCACCAAGCTGAAGTAAGAAAATCCCATTGGTTGAGGCTTCTATTTCCCTAATCATCGGATCCAGATAAACGGCAAAGAGGAGGGCTGCCAGAGGAGACCCCTGTGGGATCCCCCTTGACGGAACAAAGAAATTAGAACGCCTTGCAAAGTTCTTAAGCGCTATTCTCCCATTGGTCACATAATTGTTGATTGCTGTAATTAGATTCTCCTCACCCTCCACAAGTGGTGCCAATGAACTAGACAGAAATGACCAATCAACCACATCAAATGCAGATTTAAAGTCTATCTGCATTGCAAAGAATTGAGTTAACTTATTACACCTGGCATATCTGATTGCATCCTGGATCTTCATAATTGCATCAGTTGCTCTCTTACCTTTAATAGCGTAATGAGCCACTGAAATTCTATTTTTTATTCTATTATACAATTTCTTCAATATAATTCTAGCAAATATTTTTGAGTCAATGTCCTCGATAGTAATATTTCTCAGGTCATTTACATATGGGATGTGTATATTCCTATTCTTTTTTATACAAAAAATTATTCTGTTATTAATCATTGGCCAATCTATTGGTTGTGCACACAACTGATTGTAATATTTTGCAAGCACTTCAATTATCAAGTAAGATATTGATTTATAAATTCTGGCAGATATAGAATCATGAGCAGTAACTGTGTGATTTGATAGTCTAGTTATTTCCTCACTAATATCCAGGTGTGAGATATACTGCTGATCCTTGGCCACCATCATCCTTGGCCAATGGTCTGAATTCCTTTCATCATTTCCCATAGTGTTTTGCAGATTTTTATATATGTGCTGATCCACATGCAGCCCTGACAAAACCTCTCCATTCTCAGTTTTGACACTTGTGATACCTCTAGACTGAGGCATGTACACCTTGGCATAGTTCAATGTTGGTTTTATGATGCAGGCAATATTAGGGAGTATCTTTCGCAATCTTATAGCATATATTTCTTCCTGCATTTTCTCATAGATGTCATTATATTCTTCCTGCAGGGAGTTGATCAATGAGTGATTATTAGATAGAGTAGTTAAAGAATGCAAGGTTTTAGCAATGTCATTTAAGCGGGATTTCATTTGGTTTTGAGACAAATCCAGTTCCATTCCAGAAGAACAGACATCAGATATAAGTTTTTTCAATCTAATCCAAGCCACACATGGAGACAAGGCTGTTTGCTTAGTGAAGTAACAAGAAGCTACAATTAAATTCGATCTCTGATCACAGGTCAAATTGAATGAATTACTAATATTTTTTTTATGCTAAACTGGTAGTCACATTCTGGATCCCCACCATAGAGCCTTACCACCAACTTTACATGCAGGTGATCAGAGAAAGCAACAATTGAAGTATCAATTTCAACATCTTTTATCTTAGATCTCGAAATGAAAAACAAATCAATCAGTGATGAGTAACGACTATTAAAAAAGGTAAAGGCATTTGCTCCATATTTACTTTGACATGGCAGCACATCAATATCCTGCAACTTATTTTTTAGCTGAACTGGAATGTCCTGAAACGTGACATTAAAATCCCCTCCAATTATTACTATTCCTGGACGCAGAGTCAAGTGGAACTGCATCTCTTTAATAATTTTGGGCACCTCCCTTCCTCTATTTGTCGAATAAATTGCTACAACATAGTGCATCTGTTCTTGCATTTGAAAAGAGATTACTATGTGATTGATCTGCATACTTATGATCCGCACCTTATAAATTTTAGACTTTATATTAATTAGAATGGCAACACCTTGTGCCGGTCTAATGTTCTGCTTGTACAATAATAGACCTTTCCATTTAATTTGATCAATAAACTGTTCAGGTGTGTTTACATTTATCTTTGTTTCTGTTAGAATAGCAATATCAAATTTATGTGAAGCAAGATAATCAGTAAGTTTAGTACCTTGTCATGGCGGTTGATGCCTCTAACATTAATGGTGACTATATTTAATGACTTATACATAGTGCGGATCCAAAAATTTCCTTGCCTTATACTACTATAGCCACTTTCATGACCACAATCATTCATATTAACACCAGTCTCATTATGGTATAGATTTACTATTTCCAGTTCCATTTCATTTTGGTTTAGTTTCTCTGTTTCAAGTTCTGACTCAGTTATAGATGGGTGCCTTCCAGGGACATTTGACAGAAAATGTTCTATTTGCTTATTTTTTTTTTCATTTACTTCAGTTTTCTCTATATCAGTTATGTCAACATGCTTATTATTATCATTATTAATTATGTTGTTTTCCTTTTTTTCTATATCATTTACCTCAACGTATGTTTCTTCATTTTCCATAATTGCTGAGCTTTCATCAACTAGGCACTGCTTCTGTATTTGAGCAGGTGCAGAATTATCTAGTTCGAGATCATCAATAATTTCCTGCTTGTATATAAGTTCTTCATCAGGACTATTATTTACAACATTAGCCCAAGATTTTAATGGAGCTATGTTCAGTAGTGATTTAGACGATTGAATTTATTACATTTGACACATGGCCCAGCATCACACAGAGCTGCAATGTGACCAATACGATTACATCTAAAACAAACAGGTGGCCTACCTTTAATAATAATGGAGATTGGCATATGATCTTTAATAATTTTATGTGGGATCTGTTCCCTTGAAATGCCCTTGTTCATTTTCAACACAATTGACCATAAATTTGAGGGGATTTGAAATGCAGTTCCGGGTGTTAATAATCTTTCCATTTTATTAACTTCGGCATACGACGCTATTTCCGACTTAAAAAACTCAACATCAAAATTAGGCGGAGTATGCAAAACTTTTCCGTAAACTAGGGGGTTTGGTTCTTTCGAGACGTAATATATTTTCTTATTTTGAATTTTTTTTATCGTTGCCTCCGCTTTTTCTTTTTGATCAGTGGTAAAATACTCAATAGAAACAAAACCCCTTACAGCAAAGAAAGCTGTATGTTTAACGGTATTTAATAAACTATTTTGATCAAGAACCTTAAGGTATTCATTTATATCAGGTTTATCAAGGACATGTTCACCGCTGGACTCATTAGATTGCATAATTAAACTAAAAATGGACATATATGCTGACATACAACTAGTAAATATCCTTTTCCAGTAAGAGTTTAAGCGAATGAAGGCCCTCGATGGGGGTTGACAAGAAACGTTATCCGCAAGCGTATTATCACTAAAATCTAGATAACTCGTATCCTGTTTATCTGCATTTTTCCTCACATGTAAACATAAATCCTCTTTCTTTGTGTCCTGGTTTTTTTCCTTGAATGCACTAATATTATTTTCTTTATCCAGTTTTCTTTTTTTATTGCGTAGCTCAATACTTTTTACTTCGGTCGTAACGTTATTACTAACGGCAACAGAATTCTCACATGTATTACCTCCATCTTTAGATATTATAGTTTCATCACCTTTCAAACCTTTATTTATCACCTTGTTCTTTTTTGATGACTTCTTCGTTATATTAAAATTGCACAACAATTACCAACCTGGACAACTTCAGGGAAGAAACGAAAGCAAACAGGCGGACGCCATTACTCACCGGAAGTATATTTATACAGGGACTTGGTACATCCTAAGATGAAACTCCTGAGTACCTGACTAAGGGATGACCTTTACATCATTTGATAGAGCATATAAAGAAAATCCAAACCTTAGCCTCATGAAGAAAGTCAATATGCTTATATATATTCAAATTACACAGACTTAAACATGGTCTGTTTGCTTATTAATAATAGGGAATAATTTCATACATGGTTTCCAACTGACAACAACAAATACAGAGTATATTAACATACACACACAAGAATGGAGATAGATAGCGATAATATAGCTGTAGAAATTAATTACTAAGTTATATATTATTAATATGGGTGAACAATCGATATTTTAATGTTTATCCTCAGTAACATTACACATTTATATAAATAGATAAGGATTGTTTTTTTTATTTTATACACAATACAGATTTTTTTATTGATCCTTAAATAAAATAAGTTTATTTACAAACTTCAATATTTATCAACGGTAATGTTACATATATATATATATATATATATAGGTTTAAATATGTTATGATTTCTTTTTAAGGCTTAATATATTTTACATTATTGATTCATTTATTTAGGCAAAATATTTTCTTGCCTTTTTTTATACATTTATTACACTGAGCATTTTGCTTGACCTACATGAGAAATCAAGAAATTAAATTAGTTTGATGACACGTTAATGATTTGAAATATTAGGTTATTAGTATACATAATTATGACACTTTCATGGGCATTAAAGTTAATTTATATAATTGAAATATTTGCTCATCACCCTATTACATAATTGGACACAAGATAAATGATTATTCCTTGGCATGATTGGGGGATCTATTTTAAACAGTTTTATATGTTAATTAACAGGATTTAATTTATTGTTTTATTTACAATTTTTAATACCAATAATAATTTGGAATCTTCATGACTCAGCCAATCCCATGGGGTTTTGACAGAGTCAGGAAAATGTGTAAACAAGATTTGTACTTTAATTATTGATTCCCTCCATCCTTCAAGGTAAAAACAATTAAACGCATATATATAGTAGCATGATAACTCAACTAGCAACAAGATTAATGATTAACAAAATTTACATACTGGGATTATATAAAACATATATTAATTACATTATCTAGATTAAGATGAACAATAAGACTTTATACTTTAATTACAGTTTTAGGAAATAATAATAATAGTAAAATTTATTGGCATCTGGTGGACTTCTGGAAAGTAGATTCATGGTGATGATAGGTGGTGGTAATGAGGACAGTTTCTCTTCCTTACATTGTGCACTGGAATAGTTCAGATGCTTGGCTCCCTGCCATTATGACCCAGAAAAACCAATGATGCTTACTCATACATTTTTGCTGGTACAGTACACCTTGCCATTAGTAATTTTAGCATGATTTAGTAGATAGTTCTTTCACTACTGTTCTCAATATTTTTTAATATTAATAATTTCTGCATGATGGTCTCATAAGAATGAATTAATAATTAATTCTAACAATGGGATTTGCTTTTTTTTATATTTCTAAGTTTTCGCCTCAGCACATTTCAAGAAAGCTATTCGATGATGTTCCTTAAGTGCATTTATTCCTTTAAGTCATCACTCTGTCTTGCTGTGCATTGTATTCATATTTTTTAGTACAATGTATTTCCTCTGTAATGTGACAAATTGCAACTATTTTAGAATGGCTCTAGGGATACAGCATGTATTTTACTTTATCTAATGTATTTTGAACCACTCTCCCATTGAATATTTATTTTAACATTTCTGCAATGCTTTTATGATTTTATGGAAGTTATAAACTTAGCTGAAAACTTTTCCAATGATCCACTTACATTTTTTTTATTTAAGATTGCTAAGTCTGATTACAAAGTAAATTTCTCTATATCCATTTAACCTCCATGTATGTGGGTTTATATTATTAAAGAAATGTTTTTTATGCTGGGAGATAGGTTTGAACACAGCAACATGAAGCAAGTATATCTACTGGAAGATATGTACCATTTCATATTTGTCCCATTGGTCTAGAAAACAAAAATTCCATAAAAAAAATTTTGCTTCCTCTTCGGCTGCAGATGAGTGATCATTTGTTAGTTTTTTTCCTTACTATTTTAATAATGTGTGTGTGTATATATATATATATATATTGTACCATCTACAAATAGAAGATCCAAAGATATTGGCATTTTAAATATTTAAGAGCTAAAAAAAAAGTAAATTTAAAAATCTTTAAAATTAACACACTTTTAAATTTTTTTTTTAGTTTATGTAATTTTTTTTTTTTTAATGCACAATGAAAGTTAAATTTTTCATTCATATTTTTTTATGTAATTAAAATAAGAGTTAAGATTGGAAAGAATAAAAGACATGCAGATTACTAAAAGAATTCCAAAAGTAGAAAGATTATAATTAGAAAAATCTTTTTAGCTAATTAAAGATGGCAGAATTGTGCTAAAAAAGACTTCGTAACTTAACTTTAAGAAAGAATTACAAGATTATTATCTTGTATACAGATAAAAGGACAAAAGTAAATAGATGTGCAGAAAAGTCTAAAAATTGGTCACAATTATAAAAGGTCAGAAAAACTTAAAATTGGGTCTTTGTCTTCTCAACTAGCAACTTCCATTAGGTCCAGGATAGAGAAAATATCCTAGCCCAGACTACTCATATGTGAAACTACCATTACTTATATGCTGAGGTGGATCATCATGCAAAGTGGAACCGATGTGTTTATAGATACTTTTTATCATATAGGTTACTCAGAAAAAACCATCGAGTCTAGCCATTAGGACAGGCCAAGAATCTACAAAAATGTTGACAGAGTGAAACTAGTTAACTTCAATGAGCTCTTCAAAATGCATACTAAAAAACTTACAGGTAAGATTATTCATATCCTGACTGTGACTAAATTAAGCTTATACTATAATCCTGATAGAGACTTTCATTTAAAAAACTTTTTAGAAGAAACTTGGAAGTGAGCATTAAGGGTGAAACTGTTTTAATTGATTGATTCACATCTGGATTAGCATGTGTGTGTTCTTTCTAACTTATTAGTAATTTGTGTTTTTAATATTTTAATTTGTTAGAATACAAATATTTATTTCTAATATCAACTATTCATTGTGTGTTATTAATAATAGTTATTAAATTTATTAATGTTAGTTTATTAGGATTTGAGTGTATAATTTACTTTTGCCAATATTAGTTGATTAAGCCATGGAAATAATATTCTCTAAAAAAAATAAAGTTACAGGAAATCATAATCCCATCCATTTAACTTATTTTGTTTTTAATTTACCATGTGCGATACAACGGATTTCAGCAGATTCTTACGTAAATCCTGGAATCCTTATAAAAATAAATAAAAGGCTGATTCTGCCAGCAGCGTATATTGGAAATAATTGGTAGGCCAATTAATCAAAAATTATAGCCATGTTTTATAGAAATATGAATGAAACATTTATATTTTCTGTATTCATAGCTTGAGTAATATTTACTACATTTACAGTGAGTAAAAGAAAGCCTACCAGAATCTACCAAAATGTGTGAATGTTATAATGGCTTCTTAACATGAGGCTTTGAAACAACACACTACCTGAGATACAACTTTAAACCCTGATTATACAAAAGTAAAAATATTTTTAATATGAATTACAGAAAGAAAAATACAAATTGCAGCTGATGTAGATTTTAATTCGCAGTGTTGACTGGGTAGGCAGATACTAAAGAGGGGAAAAAGCATAGCACTGAATCTTTATATATGCAATATATGACATAAGTCCATCCTTAAATGTAATGAGTCTTATAACAGCAGGTTCCCAAGAAATGGGATGGCAGACCAAGCACCATGATCCAATAAGTCTGAAAAGAATGAGCAATGCTTGTATGTGGTTAGATTTTGGCTTCTTATTGTTAGTTTTACATTGATCATAAAGGACACAGATGAATGTGCAAGTCATATGTTAGACCTCAAAGTGAGCTTTAAAGCCACACGTCACTTGTGAATGAGTCTACAAAAATATATCAGTATGCTAATACTGCTAATACAAAAAGAAGTTATACTTTTAACCTTATTAAGAATAAAATTTCAAATTCATATTTTATTCTTGTTTGTGGGGATGGATGATATTATTTTGTCTAAAAATAGATGGTCCAATAATATTGATAAGTTTGTGTAATTTTTTTTTAAAAAACGTACAATGACAGTTAAATTTTTCACTCATATTTTTTTACATAATTAAAAATAAGAGTTAAGATTGAAAATAATAACACACATGCAGAATATTAATCCAGATAAATTAAAAGAATTTCAAAAGTAGAAAGATTACAATTTAAATAAACTTTTTAGCTTATTAACGATGCCAGAATTATTCTGAAAAAAAAAAACTCTGTAACTTAAATTTAAGAAAGAGTGTACAATATTATTTTCTTGTATGCTGATAAAAGGAAAAAAATAGATGTGCAGAAAAGTCTAAAAATTGATTGTGACTATAAAAGATGAGAAAAACTTAAAACTGGGTCTTTGTCTTTTCCTTAACTAGCAGCTTCCATTAGATCCAGGATAGAGAAAATATCCTATCCTGGGCTAGTCATATGTGAAACTACCATTACTCATATGCTGATGTGGATCATCTTGCAAAGTGGAACCAATGTGTTTATAGATACCTTTCATCATATAGGTTACTCAGAAAAAACCATTGAGTCTAGCCATTAGGACAAGCCAAGAACCTACAAAAATGTTGACAGAGTGAAACTAGTTAACTTCAATGAGCTCTTCAAAATGCATACTAAAAAACTTACTGGTAAGATTATTCATATCCCGATTGTGACTAAATTAAGCTTATAATATAATCCTGTTAGAGACTTTTATTTAAAAAATTTTCTAGAAGAAACTTGGAAATAAACTTTAATGGTGAAACTATTTTAATTGATTGATTCATGTCTGGATTAGCATGTGTGAATTCTTTAAACTTTTTAGTAATTTGTGTTTTTAATATTTTAATTTGTTAGAATACAAATATTTATTTCTAATATCAACTATTCATTGTGCATTATTAATAATAGTTATTAAATTTATTAATAGTATATATAAGTGCTTTAACATGCTGAAGACGAAGCTGTCAGTAGTAACAAAAATAGTTAATTTAAATTAATCTAGGCCTAGTACTTTCAAGGTTAGTTTATTAGGATTTGAGTGTATAATTTACCTTTGCCAAATTTTGTTGATTAAGCACTGGGAATAATATTCTCTAAAAAAATAAAGTTACAGGAAATCATAATTCCATCCATTTAACTTATTTTCTTTTTAATTTACCATGTCATGTGTGATGCAATGAATTTCAGCACATTCTTACATGAATCCTGGTGCCCTTATAAAAATAAATAAAAAGCTGATTTGCTGGCAGCATAAATTGAAATAATTGGTAGGCCAGTTAATCAAGAAATATAACCATGTTTTATAAAATTATGAACAAAATATTTATATTTTCTATATTCATAGCTTGATTAACTTTCACTAAATTTATGGTGAGTAAAACAAGGCCTACTAGAATCTACCAAAATGTGTGAACATTACAATATATATATTATAATGATCTGGGATAATTGACTTAACATATCTACACTACAGGGTGCCACTAGGCATTTGAACCTAGAAAATTTATATAGTAGGCAGATACGTAAGTTAAAAAATTTATATTGGTTGATTCTGGTTGTTAGCCTAATGTCATTAGCTCAGTAAAACAGAAGAGAGATTTATATTTTATAAATTCTTAAAAAAGAAGTTTTATTTGCAAACTTTTATTTTTTTCATGTTTAATAATAAAAAAATAATGTAACGTATGAGCCCGTTACATATCAGTAAACTTGCTTAAAAAAAAAAAATTTTTTTTACTTAGGGTTAGTAATTACGGTACACGATTAACGAAAATTTACAAAACATTCAGTTAGTATAAAGACTATATACAAAAAGAAATGTTTACTATCGTTTTCCTAAGGACCATCCACGTTTACACCTCCTCCCCCCAAGAGTTCTATTTTTTTTTATATATTTTATTTTTACACATGGCGTGATAAGCAAATTTTATAAATTATTTATTTAAGAAGGTTGCATTGAGGTAAATATGTTTTAATAAATAATGGGTTTATACATGTATATTTGCAGCACAATTATAAATACCACCAACTTATTTATGACTGATTGAAATGCATACATAGGGTTACACTGAAGTAATTCCCAAAGGTACTCATCATAAGGTACCACATTTCAATCATAAACTTATGTGGCTGTGTGCTCTTATACATGTTAAAGCATAATATATTTTAACAAAAAAAAACCATATTAATTGCAACCTTTTGACTTTCCAAAATACAATTTAAAATTATTAATACTTTCTCGTGTTTAATATATGTGCAATTTCTTTCTGGCAGTGCTTTTAGATTTAAAGTATATGACTTTATGTAAACAGATAAAAATATTTCATTTTGAAAAAAGAAATTTACTCAGGGCCCACGTGGTTTATTAAAGATCGGCTCATGTTGGAAAGCCAATTATAATGATCCGGGATAATTGACAATGTATCTACACTGCAGGGCACCACTAGGCATTTGAACCTAGAAAATTTATATAGTAGACAGATATGTAAGTTAAAAAAAATTTTATATTGGTTGATTCCAGTCATTAGCCCAATGTCACTAGTTCAGTGGAACAGAGCAGAGATTTATATTTTATAAATTCTTAAAAAAGAAGTTTTATTTGTGAACTTTTATTTT
Source organism: Epiperipatus broadwayi (assembly GCA_028023455.1). Lineage (NCBI taxonomy): Eukaryota > Metazoa > Onychophora > Udeonychophora > Euonychophora > Peripatidae > Epiperipatus > Epiperipatus broadwayi. The sequence continues at coordinate 29,139 of JAQFVV010001070.1, read as the reverse complement.
TTTCATGTTTAATAATAAAAAAATAATGTAACGTATGTGCCCATTACAATATATATATATATTAGTATGTCTATAATTTTCTATTTACAATGTATTCAGATTATATATATATATATTAGTTAGTATGTCTATAATATTCTATTTACAATGTATTCAGGTTTTCCTAATTCATCATCTGATAGGCAATTTCTAAGTTGTCAACAAGTTTAACATGGTTTTTTAATATGGTCCTCCTTCTGGATCTTGAAGTCTCTATGTGGTTTCAAAGCATAGGTGTTAAAAGTACCCTTTATTTCCTTGGGTCTTTCCAACAGGAATTCACTTCTTCCATAATCCTTGGGTCCTACCAACAGGAATTCACTTCTTCCATAATCCTTTCCTATTGTATAGGGTCCTGTACATAAGGGACAAAACTTTCTGTACTGGTTCTGCATCCGACTACTTATCTGTGTCATGCAGGTCCACACCTGGTCTCCTTTAAATTGGTATTTTGTCAGTGCTACTCTCCTCTCTGTTTTGGGCCATTTGCTTTAACCTCACACATGCTTGGGCTTGGTCTCATTCTGTGTTTACAGGTTCCTGGGTCACTGGAATGTCGATTCTAAATGGGTTGGCATCTGGTCTTCTGAAGTGTTGTAACTGTGTGTGTGTAAAACCAGTCACCTCATTGATATACTGTATTATCCAGGAAGTCTGTTTGGCCCACTCATGGTGGTTGTGTCCCATATATGTCCAGAAGAGTTTTTTCAATTCCCACATGACTCTCACAGGTGGTTGATTGTTTGTTCCTAACAGAAATGAGGAGGTATTGGATTCACTGATGTCTCACCTAGTCTCTCCACTGGTGAGAGGTGAGGTGAAAGCTGTCTCATAGTCAGACAAAATGTTTTGGGGCTTGCCTACCTCATGGAATTTCTTGTGCTGGAGGAGGTTATCATGTTCCTAGAATCAGCATGGGATACTGGGTACACCCTCCTGTATTTACAAAATAAGTTGTAAGTTAATAGCAGGAATCTCCAGTGTTTGTACATTAGCTGTGGTCCATAGTTGATAATGGCAAGGAGTTCATTTGTTCTATTGGGTAGGATTGGTCTCATCCTTCCTACATAGGAGTGGTTAGATGGAGTTGCTTGGGTACATATGTGGCAGTTTTTCAGCATAGAGAATGGAGGTGTACATCCTCTACCAATAAAATTGGCATCATATGGAAGCCTCTATTTTCTAAGGACCATAGTGTTAATAGAGGTTATGATAGTGTTAGACTAACCACCCTCTTATGCTTACCAGCATGACTATCTTTCAACTCCCTCCACCATCAAGTACCTCTTCCTAATTTGTGCCTGGGGTCAGGGTCTATATTGGTCTTGACCCCTCCATTATGGGTTTGGTTGAAGTGGTTGTAACTGGCCCAAACTTGGGGTCATTGTTTTGTAAGGACCCCAGATTCCTTAATTCCTGCTCTATTGTTTCATCCATAGCCATTGTGATATACACCACTTGGATAGGTCCACTCAGTGGGGGATGCTGATGATGGGTGTCAGCTGAGGATCTCTGCTATGATGTTTTTTTCCCCTGGACAATACTCCATTTTATAATCAATTTTTGTAGAAATAGGCTCCATCACACTAGATGATCATTGGTGAGGTAGGACTTGCTCAAAAATTTCAGGCACTGGTGATCAGTGAAAATAATTACCTTTGTGTCCCATAAAAACTGTTTAAACTTATGGCTGACCCATACAATGGCCAAGGCTTCCTGTACCATAACCATATATCTTCTTTCTGCATCCTTTAAAGTATGGCTGCTAAAGTATAGTACCCTATGTTCACCTTGGCACCCTTTCTGGAACAAGATGGTGTGTAACCCCTCCTTGCTGCTATTGGTTTGAAACTAAAATGGCAGGGAGAAATTTGGATGGTGAAGCATTACCTCCTCCAGGAAACCTTTTTTTAGCTTCTGAAAACACTTTTTTGTTTCTCCATCAATCACCATTGGTTGTCTTTAGGCAACAGGCTCAACATGGTGATCAAGTCCTGGGACAGATTCTTGTAAAATTGGTGATAAAAGTTGCAGTCTGAGGAATGATCATATCTGTCTACAATACATTGGTCATGAGAACTGTTGGATGGCTTCTATTTTCTCCAGGTGATGCTAGATGCCATGACCATCCACAAGGTGTTCCAAGAACATGATTTTCTTTTTGGCAAAACAGCATTTTGCCAAATTGAATATTATATTCCTACTGAGGCATTCCTCCAGGCATTTGCATACATGTTTGATGTACTCTGCTCTGTCTCTTGAGGCAATCACCTCATCATCCATATAGTATACTAAATGCTCCTATATCCATTCAGACAGTAATCTGTCCAGGCACCTAAGCAGCTCTGCCTTACTATTTAGCAGTCCAAACAGCAACCTCTTGAAATGGTATGAATACCCCTTATATTTGAAAGCTGTGTACTGGCAGTCCTGGGCATCCAATTTTATCTACCAGTAACTCAAGATAAGATTGATGATGGTGGTGAAAATTTCATTTGTCCACTAATCACATCAGCTGGTGGGATATTTTTTTGTTATGGTGATGATATTTAGTTTTTGGGCATTCAGGTACAGTCACACACACTCATTATTTTAGTACCTCCAGTGGTTTGTTATAAAATGATAACCCCTTTTTAATGATGCCTATTCTAGCATTTTATTCAGCTGTTCCTCTACTTCCTGGTGGTATTGAAATGGAATGGGATAACTTTTTGTTTGGAAGGATGTCTTTTCCTTGACTTGGATGTAATGGATATATCCTTGAATTGTTGCTGGGATGCTCAAGAAGATATCCATGTAGGTGGCCAGGATTTTCTTCCATGTTTGTTTCTCAGACAGGCTTAGCATCTCTGTCCACTCCATGTTCTTCTTGATAGTTTTGATGGTGTCAATCTTCTGGATACAGATGATTTCAGTCTCCAGCTGTGTATGTGGGTCTTCAAATGGAATGCCTTTTTGCCTCAGGCATATATCATTGGCTCACAATCCAATATTGCTCAGTGTTTGTTCAAAAAAATCAATCCATAATATCATCTCCTGTACCAAGTGATCTAATGTCAGGAATGGATGTTCTATTACCCATCTTCCAACTCTCAGGATCAATCAGAACTGGAGGTTGCTGGTTTTCATTCTTTTTTCATTGGCAAAGCTCATTAGCAGTGGCTATATTGCGAAACTCTTTAAGTTTCCCTGGGTTTTCTTTAATTGGTTGCACATTCTTGTCAATGTCAATGATGCATGACTTCCCATATTGAGAAAAGCCATGGCTGTTTGTTCTTCAGTGACAGTGATGGCTGGGTGATGTCCTGTGAGTTTTTTGAATGTGGTTGTCTCCTGGATTATCATAGATGTTGCTGCCCCAGTGGGTTCATCACTTTTCCTCTTCACTGCTGTTGGTGGATTTCATTCTTTCTTTTTCTCTTGGTCCAGGTTCTTTCTGTCTGTTGATTGGGTTTCCATTCTGTCTCTTAGATCATCAAGGGTGAGGAACTGTATTGTTTCTTGTGCGTTCAATTCCCTTCCACTTATCATGTTCTATAATTCCCCAGTAAGTTGTATCTACTGCTGGTAATGATATGGGCCTTGGATCATGGGCAATTTGTCATGGTCTTCATTATACTAAATTGTCTGAGGAAAAATTGAGTTAATGTTACTTCTCTTTCTCAATATTCCTTTTTGCTTGTTAGTTGTGCCAGTATCTTATCTTATTTTTCTTCCCTCCAGAATGTCTTCCTCAGCTCTGTAATAAACTTTCTTACAGTGGCTATCTGGTGTCTAACTTGTTCCCATCAGTCTCATAAAAATGAATTAATAATTTATTCTAACAATGTGATTTTATCTCCTTTTATCTCTAAGTTTTCTTCTCCAGCATATTTTGAGAGAGCTATTCAATGATAATTCTTAAGTGCATTTACTCCTTTAAGTATCCACTCAATTTTCTTGCTCTGCATTGTACTTGTATTTTTCAGTACAAATGTATTTCCTCTGTAAGGTGACAAATTGCAACTACTTTAAGATGGTTCTAGGGGTACAGCACATATTTTAATTTGCCTAATGTATTTTGAACCACTCTTCCCATTGTATATTCATTTTAACATGTTTATAATGCTTTTTTTGATTTTATAAAAGTTATAAACTTAGCTGAAATATTTTCCAATGAACCAATTATTTTTTTTACTTAAGATTGCTAAATCTTATTTCAAAGTAAATTTCTCTATAACCATTTAACCCCTTTAATTGCATGGACACATGCCTATTTTAAACATATGTGGGTTTATATTATTAATCTTTTCTACACTGGGAGATAGTTTTGAACATGGCAACATGAACAAGTATATCTACTGGTAGATATGCACTGCTTCATGTGGGAATTCAAACTCCACCTGTGAACTAGCTGCTTTCTTGCATTCTTACATCCTCATGGTAGCTTTGTATAAATCTGATAACCAGGCTATTCTGCTACAGCTACCAACAACTGCAGCTAACTACTTCACAAAATATGTTAACTAACTTTGCAGCTAGCTATTATTCAGATGCTTCTCAATAATTTTAAAATTAAACTATATTAATCAACTCTTTTCAAAAATTACTATCCAGAAATTGCAAATGATATGGTCATTGTTTCTCAAAACATTAAAACCAGATTCTTCTGGCCAGCTCTTACAAAAATTTCAAGGCAAACTAAAATATATTTTTATCCCATCCCTTTATAGACTTGGATTGGGGGTGATAAAAACACATTTCAGACTGTTTTCAAACTGTTTAATCCTTTTTATTCTTGAGGTGATAAAAACAGTAACTATTTTCAATCTATCTTGATTAAAAATAATTTTAATTCCTTCAAAAGTACTTTTAATTAAAATTGTACTTTTTGGAAATTTTATCAGTTTAACTAATTAAAAAAATTTCAAATTAGATATTTTTACAATTATTAGAAATATGCTTGTGTTTTAAATTTCAAAATCAGAATAATAATAAAAATTTAGAATTTATTTAAACCTTTTTAAATGTTTTAATTAATAATAAAATTCTGCTTTAAATTGAATTATTCAACCCTTCATTGTCATTATTATTCCAAGTAAAATGTAAAAAAATTATCTATAAAAATTTATGTCGGTGTTTATTTCTACTTTTCATTTACTTTATATATATATGTGTGTACATATATATGATCAATAGATGGTGTTTTACCAAAAACACCATCAAAGCGTATGTTTGTTTACATAAATGTCAGAGTAAGCATCCAGTATCTCTATCGTTAGTTCCACCTTCAGATCATGATTTCAAGCTGATTAACTATCATCAGTTAAGGACAGGAATAAGAAACTAGATCTAAACACTAACTCTGAGCATTTATGAAACAATTTTTATTTAGCTTGCAAGCGTGAATTTTTTAGACACGTAATGTCTTCAAACTCAGCTTAGCAAACCAGATAGCTATATGGGTCTGATATCAGTTCAGTATCACCACATAGTAGAAGCCTCTGCAATATATATCATTGCAAGAAAACCTCAAAGGTACATTTATGAAAAACAAAAAACAAGTTAAACTTGCTAATGCTTGTATTTATGATCAATAGATGGCGTTTTACCAAAAACACCATCAAAGCATATGTTTGTTTACATAAACATCAGAGTAAGCATTAACTATCTCTATCATTAGTTCCACCTTCAGATCATGATTTCAAGCTGATTTGCTATCATCAGTGAAGTACAAGCATTAGCAAGTTTAACTTATATTTTGTTTTTCATAAATGTACCTTTGAGGTTTTCTTGCAATGATATATATTGCAGAGGCTTCTACTATGTGGTGATACTGAACTGATATCAGACCCATATAATTATCTGGCTTGCTATGCTGAGTTTGAAGACATTACATGTCTAAAAAATTCACGCTTGCAAGCTAAATAAAAATTGTTTCATAAACGCTCAGAGTTCGTGTTTAGATCTAGTTTCTTATTCCTGTCTTTCACTGATGATAGCAAATCAGCTTGAAATCATGATCTGAAGGTGGAACTAATGATAGAGATAGTGAATGCTTACTCTGACATTTATGTAAACAAACATACGCTTTGATGGTGTTTTTGGTAAAATGCCATCTATTGATCATAAATACAAGTGTTAGCAAGTTTAACTTGTTATTTGTTATATATCTGTATTAAAAATTATTATAAAAAATATCATTACTTCAAGCAATATTAATCCAAAATTCAGTAAATAAATATTTTAAATATACTTCATTCAAAGTATTCCCAACTAACTCGGTAGTTGTTGTCAACTATTCAAAATTCAAAACCATTACAATAATATATCACATAAACATTTTCCCCACAGGTGTATTTATAAAATTGATGAATTGTTGGGAAATGTTCATATGACGTAATATTATAACATTATTTTTGAATTTTAAATAGTTGACAATGACTACTGAGTTAGTTGGGAGTACTTCTGAGTAAAGTATATTTAAAATATTTATTTACAGTATTTTGGATTAATATTGGATGAAATAATTATATTATATATTGTACCCTCACTACTGGTAAAATATAATAATAAAGTAGGACTAGCTCAGATAAAATGATTATGCTTGGCTAAAATACATATAATTAATAATACAGATATCCTATGATACTGTTTACTATTTGACTAGCTCTAACTAATAGAAATAACAAAATACTAATAAAATCATGAGACAATGAAATGAAGTACAAGTAGTAAAGAATTATATTCAGCTAATATCCCACAGGATACAACTTCAATGGCATAAGAATACTATCCCCCCTTATTATTTCAAATAATAATAAATCCATAGCATTCTTATGATTTAAAATAATAATCAATTTAATATAATGCTAATAAATAAATCCTAATCTCTTTATTCAAATAAAATAACTATAATAATCTCAGATTCTTTAAAATAATTCTAATCAATGTATAATTTTCTGTAGTCTAGTATGATAAGTGATTTTCTATCACCCTCATCTATACATAACTTATAATAATAACAAATATTAATAATAATCTTCAATGTATAATTATCAATCTTATCTATTTTTCAATGTTATGGTAACTATCAATAATAATAATAACAATAAATAATATAATCTTTTCATTTTCATGTGGCATCTTAAATAGAATATGTGATATAATCTGATAATCTGAGAATATGTGGCAACGAATAATATTATAATTCTATGTAATAAATCATATAATTAAATTATGACCATAATGATAATAATAATGTAAAATGAAATTTCTCAAATAAATCATATTCATACTGTGCAAATATTATGTTTGATTTAATACCTGGAAATCATGTATTTGTAATGTGAATAATCAATACAGCACAAAATTTTATAAAACAAATTTAACAAAATTTATTATAGACTTTAAATAAAAAAACTATGTACAATATTTACAGTTACATCTTAGATAAATTAAATACTTCTTCATTTTAAAATAAAATAAAAATCTACAAGTACATAAGCCTTTACTCCGACTTATAACTTTTTATATTTCTTTACAATAAAAATAATAATTATTATTATGTATACAATTAAAGTTCACTATAATATCTACTAATTGACATGTATTAAAATGTTTTCTGTAAGCATACACAAAATATAAAAATCTAAACTACTGAAGTAATATCTATTTTCTACATATGTTCATAGATTTTGCCATCAATTAATTAAACTACTACTATGATAGTGCTGAGATTATTCAAAAATATTAATTTTGGTTCGGTAATAAATAAATGAACTTAAATAAAATATGATTAACATACTTTTATACATCTTGCTTGGCACTACTCTAATAAAATCTCTATATGTGTTTATACATGTTCTAAACATAAAAATAATATTCACAAAATATAAGTACTTGTTCTATTTTATGTTGTTTCTTTTGTATGTTTTATTCTTTTAAAATATGCATCACCATGTATAATCAAAATATTCAAAAATTATTCAAAAATCTTGCGAATAATTTATTATCACTTATATATTTTTTTAAAAATAGTTTTAATAAAATACAGAAATATTTATGATTCTTTATCCTTATAGTTTATTTACTTTCAATCTCATTTGTATTTGGTCTCAACATAAACCAAAGTAAAGAAAACCTATCTTATCCTCTTTCAAAAAATAACGATTCTACAATTCCCAAAATTATTTACTATTTTTTTTCATAAATACAGTTCTGTATGATGCAATAACTTTTGAAATTATGATAGCAATTCAATGTGTAGGCACAAAGACTAACTAGAGTATCAATTCAGTAGTATAAACATATATAGGATAGTCAACTTGACAGCAGTGAATATGAAGAGGCATGACTTCTCTGTCTAGTGACCTCCAATATAAAATAATGTCCAGGTTATTTATTCAGCTTCTTTGAACATTAAAATACTCAATACTAAAAAAAACACTGCCCATGGAAAATATATAAGTTACAGGGCTCCATTATTTGTATCTGCATAAGCTACTAAGATAATAATAATATTACTTTCTATTTCTCATAAATCCTACATACAAGCATGCCATTGGTTTCTTTTCATAATCCCAAGGTCACTACCAATTAAAAATTTCATAATAGATTTATCAATCCACATCACAAAATTATCAAAACATTATTCTAAAACAATAAATAAGATTCATGTACTACTTCAACAATCTAAAACTACTAAACAAAAAAAGGTTATTTCACTTTCAAAATTCAGCAATAGAAATACAAATGATTTTGTATCAGTGTATTAAATCAATACTTTAAAACATTTTAAAATAATAGGGTTCCTCTACTAAAGAATTTCATAAATTATATGTATATCATTAAATCATATTACATTAGTAATATAAAAAAAATGCATATCTTTTTTTTAAAAAAAATCTAGCTCATATTTTTAGAATAATAATAAGTTCTATGTGTATTTAATGCAAGCACACATACTCATACTTTCATGTGATAAGGTAATACTATAAAAATATTCCAAGCAATCTAAACAAAATACATCATGTGAAAATTAATATATTTTATATATTTTACTTACAGTGACAAATTGCTACTTGGTCACTTTTAGACATTTTCTGGTCCACGTTTCATAAAAAACATTAAATAATAATAGCATTTACTCAGCAAGACTATCATACTTAGAAAAAAAAATTATAAAAACTTTACAAAGAATTAAATATTCCTTACAATAATTATTATACAAGGTTAATAGATATTTTATATGTAATTTTCCTGCCTAACAATAAAAAGAAAACTTAATACTATTATTAGTAAATAAAAAATAATTAATATTATATTTACACAAAACTCCAATCCATTATAAAGTAAATTTTAAAAAAAAAAATGTTTTTTCTTCTAATATTTCTTCATTATAAGTCCTTATAGACACTTACTCCCCAATGTTCATTGCTAAGATAACACAACTGTTCAAAGCTTTAATAAGCTTTTTTCCCTCCATGTGGTTGCTCATGAATAATTAAAAAAAATTAAAATCAGAAATGAAGTCATCTTTTAAATCTGAAATAATTTATAAAAATAATCATCAATCCTTTGTTGAAAGCTCATAAAAATTATAGTCAATTGTCTATAGCTTTCAGGATAATGATTGTTAAAGTTGATATCAATTTGGAAAGTTATAAAATAATTCTCTGGAGCTCTCCCATTCAGTAGGATGCTGCATGGGTTTTTGATACATCAGTTATGGCTATATGGGTTCAGGCATACTCATACAGAATTTACACACTTATATTCCATTAAAATTAGCATTTACTAATTTAAATAAAGTAATTATAAAGTTATGTTGTCAGGATAATTTTAATTTAATTACACAGGTATTTCTCTTCTAAAGAATAATTATCCAAAATCGGCTTTTTTAAAATATTAAATAAATGCATTTTTTTTTTAAATAATGACAACTTATCATATAAAATATATTTGCAGTATTATCGATTTTATATTTTTATCATTTTAAGAAAAAGTTCATAATAAACTTTTTAAAAAAATATTTCTTTTACAATATTTACTGCAACCCTTTTAAAATATATTTCTCTTAGAAATGTTAAAAGTAAAGTTTTTACTGTATAGCTTTGCTTTTCAGATAAGACTATCTTTTCTTACAAGATAATGCATGTAAACTACATTTTTGACTAACTTTTCTGTCCAATTTCCTTCACAATGTCCAAAATATCAAAACAAATACTGATATATTTTTCCAATAAGATTTCTAGAATTATCTGTACCTACTTCCTTACTTTCTTCAAATATATATTTATTCCTGGTATGAATTCTATGGCCACTGTAAAGCTGGTTCAAGTTTCAACTGAAGTACTTGATAGGGAATTTTGTTGCTTTAACAGTGCATGACTTTAACATAATAAACATATAATTTTTCAAAACTCTCTTTTTTCAAATAAGTCCAAGTAATAAACAAGATGATACTTTAATATTAAAATACAATTATCGAAAGAGTTATCTATTTATTAAACACCTATTTAAGTTATAAAAACACAATTGAATTCAATTATTAAAGCACACAGAAACATGTGAACATTTACTTTTATAGTAAATTGAACTGATAATTTAATTGGCTATTAGATCATTAACTGGTGATCTAATTTACATATTAGTCAAGATTGCACAATTAAAATTAAAAATAAAAATCATGACTCACTTTAAAATATTAAATATTACATTATTTAAATTTAAATTAATTTTATACTTTTATTTATACAAATTAAATCTTTTAAAATGTTTTAAAAATATTTTATTAATTTATCCAACATTTATTTTCAATGTATCTATTTTTAAAAATTTAATTTTATTAACTACATAGCTTTTAAAAACCACACAATTAAATATTTTCTAACAGTTAACTTTTTATCTTATGACAAACAAATGTTTCAATTTATAGCACTATTTTAAAGAAATTTTGAAAACTTTATCTAAAAAACTTGTAAGCACCCAAGTATGAATATTTGGGTCACATGACTTTTAAATCCAGACAGTATGACAATTTAATTGCTGTCTGATAACAGAAATAAATTTTTAATTACAAAAATTATTATATTAAACAATAATAATATAATATAATATAGAATAATAATTTTGATACTATTAAATTAAACGTCTATCTCCACCACAAAATATTATATTTTAAATCAATAATTTATAATACCAATATTAAGTATAATTTTTATTTTACAATACACTAATTTATTTAATTTTAAGTAATTACTTTAAAATTAGCTTTTAAGCACATGTTTACTAGGGTTTTATAACATATTATATTACTATGGCCAGTTTTCCTAACCATACAAAATTACTCTATTTAGCTTTAGTTGATTATTTTTTAACATATTGGTATAGTTATTTTGTATTTATCATTCTCATTTTACTTTAACAAAGCATTTTAAACATTGCCAACATTACACAGTAGTTATACCAATTAAAATATATTCTTAATTTAATTTTTTTAAGAAATTGACTCAGTGAATCCATTTGGACCTAATCAAAAGGATACAATATATATATATATTGTACCCTCAACTTCAGTTTGATATATAATATAGAAAAACAAAACTAGCTCAAATAAAATAATAGTGCTCCAGCTAAAATACTTATAATTTTAATATAATCAATAATAAAGATTTCCTATCATAATTTCTACCATTTGACAAGATCTAAATAATTAATAAATGATTTATGGTTCGATTTATGAAAATTAAACTGATAAAATACTAATAAATCATGATACAATTTAATGAAGGTAAAGCAGTAAAGAATCACATTGAGCTTATATCCCACAAGATACAATCGCAATGGCATAAGAACACTATCTCCCCTATTATTTCAAATAATAATAAGTTCATAGTATTCTTAAAACATTAACAATAATAAGTAATTTAGTATAATATTACTAAACTAAACTCTAATCTCTTTTACTAAAAATACAATTATCATTATCTCAGGTTCTTGAAAAATAAATCTAATCACTTTTAAAAAATATCTGTAGCCAAGTATGATAAGGGATTAGGTATCATTCTTAACTACACCTAACCAATAATAATAACAATAATAAATAATAATATTCCTATTTCTAATTAAGTAATTATTAATCCTATCTACTATTTAATACTATGACAACTAATATTAATGATAATAACAATAATATTAATAATATAATTCTTTTATTTCTCATGTGGCACATTAATATGGTATAATCTGAAATAGGTGGCAACAAATAATAATAAGTTTTATGCAGTAAATTATGTGATCAATTATGACTATAATAATATTATTGCAAAAGAAAAATTATTCAAATATCATATTCTGGATAATAGTTTTTTAAAATGAATAATTTATTAATGCTGTGCAAGTGTATCATATATATTTTGGATTCATATATTTGTGATGGTGAATAAATCCATCAAAATAACACAGTGATTTATAAAAATGAGTTTAACAAATTTATTATACTTTTCAATAAAACAAAACTATTTACAGTATGTACAAGTTTTACTAAATAAATCTAATAAAATACAAATTTAATTAAAGTAAAATTAGTTACACTTCTCAATGTTATAAATAAATAAATAAATAAACTATGGTTATGCATTATTTGTTACACAATATAAAATAAAAGGTAATTTAGATCTATACTTCATAATTTAATTAAATTGTTTGCTGATTAAATGAATATATAATATAACTTTAATCAGTGTACACATAAATATAAATACTTAAAACAATGTTCATTTTGAAAATATGTTTTAATGTTCATTCAATAAATGAAAATTGAATTTAACAAAAAATAAATAGTGTTGATGTTATAGTAGATACTATTGCTTGGCACCATTCTCAAATCCTAATATATGTTTTATGTTTTGTCAAAAAAAAAACAATATAAACTTATACTCATAAAATACAAGCATTCATCACTCTTTGTGTTATTCATTTTGAAATTTCATCTCTTAGAAAATATTCATGTATTTGTGAAAATCAAAATATCAAAATTATTTAAAAATATCATGAGTAGTTGTAATTTCTTTTATGATCAAAATTGTTTAATAAAAATATGAAAAAGTATTTATGATTTTTCATAATTCTACTATCAGCTTACATTCAATTTCATTTGTATTTCATCTTAATCCAAATAAGAAAAACTATCTTATTTTTTTTGAAAAATAACAATACATTGATCCAAAATTATTCATTATTTTCTTTTCATAGAATACTATGCTACACAATGTAAGAATAATTGAAATTAAGATAGCAATGTGATGCATAGGACATGAAAGAATGACTAAAGTAAAGAATCAATAGTATAAAATATATTATTAATAATCCACATGGAAACATATATGTAATTCCCTGTTACTACCAATTAAAACTTCATAATAAAACTAACAATCTACATTGCAAAATAACTAGCATTACTCCTAATAATATCAAAGTTAACATATGATACTATCAATCCAGAACTACTCTAAGAAAAAGATTTCATTCACTTGAAACTCAGCAATAAAAATAAACAAATGATTTTGATTTTAAGACATTAAAATCAATATTCAAATATTTCAAAAGTATGGTTTATTTAGTAAAGAATCATGAAAAATTATAAGCATCAATAAATTATATTACACTTTATAATGTAAAAAAAAATGTGTACGCATATCTCTTTTTAAAATCATAGCTTATATCTTAGAATAATGATAAAAAAATCTATATGTGTAATTAATTCACACACTCATGTTCACACATACATATGATAAAGGCAATATCTTCAAAAATATTTGAAGCAACTCTAGAAAAAAAATAGTAAATAAAATATATGTCACATAATAAATAAACAATACAAAAATTACCTAGTGGCTTTATGATTTGCAAAAAACACTATCTTGATGTCTTCAATCCAAATTCATAAAAGAAAAACATATTAATCAATAATATCAGTCATTCAATACATTATTATACTTTAAAAAATGTTTGCAAAACTTTAAAATATTAAAAGATTTCCAAACAATATTAACATTAATGTTATTAGAATAAATAAATAAAAAATATTTTAAATGTAACCTTTCCTATCCTAACAATACATTTTAATACTAAGGTTAATGTATTTAAAATAATAATTCAAAACTAAATTTACATAATGCCAATTCATGTTTGTTTTTCAATAAAGTCGAATTAATGTCTTTCATTACAATTCAACGCTTCTAAATGAGAACCTTCCCTGGTTGCTATGTGACAAACATTGTCTGAAAGTCTTTATAATACAGAACTCTCTCCTCCTCCAGGGCACATAAACTTACAAATAAAAAACAAATGTCGACTTTTAAATCCAAGAAACTTTGAAAATTCATTGTTAATCCTGTTCTTGAAAGTCCTTAAATACAGTCTATTATTTGTTGCTTTCCAGGATAACAATTATTTAATGTAATATTGTTTTTTTTAAAAAATATCTCTTATAGGTAAGTTCCACTGTTTTTTCCCATTCATGTGAAATTTGTCGGCTTGCTGTTGCATCATGCAGAAAGTGTGCATTTTTTCATTCCATTCAAAATATTATTATCTCATAATTCAGATATATAGTCATTAATAACTTTATATTTAAAATTCCATAAGTTATTTCTTTAGTCCTGATAATACTTATTTCTATTATTCATTAATTTTCTTTTTTTATATACATATAATTAAGAGAACAAGCTTTTCTTTTTTATATAATATCACTCATGTATTTTGACAAGACTTAATAAAGTAATTGATATCTGTAATAACATTCATCTTTTATTTTTCATCATTTTTTCAAAAGTTTAAATAACTTTAAAAAAATTTTTTTTTTTAATTTACTGCAACTTTTAAAAATATGCAGTTAATAATATAACCATAGAATGACATATTTTTATATTATAAATTCAATGTCAAGTACTTTTATGAATTTAATGAAAACATTCAGTTTTAATCTTTTTCAAGTAATTGTTATTATCCAAATAACTTTAAAAAATCCTTAAAATATCATAATGGGATATGACTTTATTGGGCCTTAAAAAGTTGGTATATATTATGTAAAGGTTTGGGGGTTGTATATCCTTCCAGACAGGGATTTTTTTCTGTCTGAAAATGGTGTGTAAAGAAAGGTATACAGCAATTAACCTTTTGACATTCATTGGCATGGTAATGAAATAATCATCCATGTTCAATATCTTGCTTGATTTATAATATGTTAATATAAATTAAATTAATAAATGCATATTTATATTAAAATTAGTATTGAGATCTCACCCTGAGAGTTACAGTCACTTCATGCTTGATATGTATGCTAAAAGTTAGAATGGGGTTGAGGATCACCCAGATCGCCAATATATTTCTGAAAATTTATATATTAGTTACAAATGATTTAAAATAATATTCATTAGGGTAGTCGGACTGATTTAAGAGCAGCTTTTAAATTTCTTTTTATATAACTTGAGGTAAGAGGGCTGAGCATAGCATAATGGTATACAACTTTATTGGGCCTTAGAAAATTGGTATGATTGGGGGTTGTATATCCTTCTAGTTGGGGATTTTTTCTGTCTGCAAGTGGCATGTAAAGACATGAATAATTCACGCTCTTTCAAAGGTATACAGCAATTAACCTTTTGATGTTCATTGGCATGGTAATGAAATAATCAACCATGTTCACTATCTTGTTTAATTTATAATATATATGTTAATATAAATTAAATTATAGAATGCATATTTCTATTAAAATTAGGGTAATCAAGTATTTACCTTGCAATGACGTATTTCACCTGAAGGCTCACCACTGTAATTATCCGATATTTGCATCGTCGGAAGAACACATCAACGTTGTCATGGCAACGAAGACACTGACATGACTAATTCTAGAAATTTTATTTTTTGTTACATTACTATTACGTCATAAGCCTGAAGGCATACCGCTGTAATTATCCGAATTTACGAGATTTTTTTTTTGTCTTGACCCACGAGATTTAAAAGTGTATTTTTTCCTATTTGTTGCATCGTTTTATTGAGTGCAGCAGCGTTTTTTTGCATACCATTTTCAGAGCTTTAATTTTCAGTGATTTCAGAAAACTTTTTTAATAAATCATTACTTCCTCAACAATTGTAAGTAATTTACATGTTATTTCTTCTATGATATTAAGTGGATGTATTTTATATTTTATTAATTTCCCGGATTGCCCGGTACAATATATTATATCCATATATGTAAATCACACATCATAGTAAGCATGCTTATTTAAACTAATAGAATAAAATTAATATTTTGTTAACACAATGCTTCAATTAGATTGTGAAAGTATTGTTGTTTTGTTAATAAATTACTTATATTCTATTGTAAATATATTAAATTTAAGCGTAAACAGATAATATAATAACGTGAAAGCTAAACACCTTCAAACAGATACGCTTTAGAAATGCTTAAGTGACAGCCAATCAGAGGGAATAATGGCATCACATGGGACTCCAAGTTCTAAAACACAAGCCAGAATGATCTTTTTCTAATAGTTCTGGCTTGTGTTTTAGAACTTGGAGTCCCATGTGATGCCATTATTTCATCTGATTGGCTGTCACTTAAGCATTTCTAAAGCATATCTGTTTGAAGGTGTTTAGCTTTCACGTTATTATATTCTATTGGTTTATCTAAGCAGCAGGGCTCTGGTGTTTGATTTAGATTTGGTTATCAATCAGTAATAATATTATTGCTTAATATACATATGACTCCGTTTTTTAAAATATATTTATTGTTTACAATAGTTTTTATATATGTTTCAGAATCACAAAATAAATTTGCCATCATACTTTATCCAGAAGTACCTCAAATGAATCATGATCTATGTTTTAAATTAGTTATACCTAAAGAACTTACTTGGAATTTGAAATATCATTCCCTTCAGTATATTGTATCAATTGAAGAAAGTCGGCAAATTCTGGTTGAATTCAACAATCATACACTTACAAATTATGGATCTTATTGGGAAAAACGAATTAATAAAAATAAAACTACTTATGATAATGTTTGTTTAAATGAAGTTTTACGAAAGGATGATGGGAAAAAATTTTTATGGTTTATAAACGCTGATGAAAATTATCAACTTATAAAAAAAATAAAGGTTTATGGTAAGTATTTAGAAAATTGATGTATTTTAGTGTATAAAACTCTCATAAAACAGCAGACTGAAATTTGATCCAAAAAAATTTAGTATGAGTGAATGTCATTTTTTCATTTGATTAAACCACACAGATTATTGGATGATCACATAATCTTCTAAACAACTACTAATATGATTGTACATATTTATGTATACTTTCTTATGAAAACCTTCCTGCATAGCTATTTAAATGTTATATATTTAACAAAGGTAAGAATTTAAAATAAATTGTTAATCTTTGTATGTATATTTTATAAGCACATTATATTTAATTGACTATACAAACATATTTTTTAATTATAATATTTTGAATAAAGATTAAATTTAATTTTATACCTTTTTATAAATACTTTTTAATAAACAGTTACTTCAGATGCAAAATAAAAATTAAAGTAATAATCTTTTGAACAAATGTTTGTGTGTGTATATATATATCATCATCATCATTATCAACCATTATCAATCCACTGCAGGATGAAGGTCTCTCCAAGTTTAATCCATCTTCTCTGATCTTTAGCTTCTCTTCTCCACATCACCCCTACACATTTTCTTATTTCATCCATCCATCTTGCATGTGGTCTCCTTCTGGGTCTTTTACAATCTCTTGGAATCCAGTTTAAAATTTCAATTGTCCATCTATTATCATCTCTTCTAGCAATATGTCCAGCCCAACTCCACTTCAATCTTTTAATTTTTTCAATGAGGTCAGTAACACCTATTTGTTCTCTTACCCATACATTGCGTTTTCGATCTCTTCTTGTTACTCCCAACATACATCTCTCCATACTTCTTTGAGTGGTCTGAAGTCTCTGTATTGATCTTCTATTAAGTGTCCAAGTCTCAGATCCATAAGTAAGAACTGGTAAAACACATTTGTTAAAAACCTTTCTTTTCAAACACATAGGCATATTTCCTTTTAATATCAAGTTATTTCTACCAAAAGCACTCCAACCAAGTTTAATTCTATGATTAATTTCCTCTATTATGTTTCCATCTGTATTAATAATCTGACCAAGGTATTTGTAACTTATAACTTCTTCTAATTCATCATAATCAATCTTTATTTTCATATTGTGAGCAAATCGATTAAACATTACTTTAGTCTTTTTAACATTTATCTTTAGTCCTACTTTCCTACTTTCATCTGATAACTCCTGCAACATTTCCTGCAGCTCGGAAGCATTATTTGCAAAAACAACTACATCATCTGCGAAATCTAAATGACTTAAATAATCTCCATTTACTTTCACTCCTTTAGTTTCCCATTTTAATCCACAAAATACTTCTTGCAGCACTGCTGTAAAAAGTTTTGGAGATATGGAGTCACCTTGTCTTACACCTTTCTCAATGTTGACTTTCCCAGTATCATTATGTAATCTAATTGTTGCTGTTGCATTTTTATAAATATTCTTTAAAATATGACAATATCCTGGATCTATACCTTGATGATCCAATGCTTTAATCACTGAAGAAATGTTTATAGAATCAAATGCCTTTTCATAATCTACAAATCCAAAACATAATGACAACTCATATTCATTTGTCCTTTCTATAACTTCTCTCAATACTTGAATATGATCTACTGAACTAAAACCACTTTTAAATCCAGCTTGTTCTCTTGGTTGGTGAAAATCCAAGGTTCTCTGTAGACGAGTTGTAATTATCTTGGTAAAATTTTTATATAAAACTGGTAAAAGGCTGATAGGTCTGTAATTTCTAATATCTTCTTTATCACCTTTTTTAAATATTAATATTATTACTGCATTCTTCCAATCATCCGGTACATCTTTATCATTTAGACATTTGGTATATAACTTTGCTAATATTTTTTCTGTTTCTTCACCTGCTTCTTTTAATATATCAATTATAATTCCATCATTACCTGGAGCCTTTCCTTTTTTCATACATTTAATTGCATTTCTCACTTCTTCATTTAAAATTCTGGGCAATTCGGAAGATGTAATAGATATAGGAGGTACTTGTTCTTTATTACTATATAATTCTTGATAAAAATCTTCTACCAATTTCATAATGTCATCCCTCTTTTTAGTAATAATTCCATCTTTTTTCCCTATTGCAGATATAAATTTCCTACCAATACCAAAATGTTGTTTTACATTCTTAAGACTTTTATTTTCTTCTACAGCTTTTCTTGCTAGTTCACAGTTATACTTTCTTATATCATTTTCAACTCTTTTCCGCACCATTTTACAAAATTCGAGATATTCAATTCTTTTTAATGCATCATTCTTGCATATCTTCATATTCCTTCTTTTCTTCATAAGTTCTCTAGTCTCAGTAGAAATTTTATTAGTCAATTGCTGCTTTTTTCTACCAGCTATCTTTGTTGCAGTTTTTAAAAGTGTATCAGTTATTTTCATATTAATTTCATTCAAATCTGAATCATGTTCAAAATCTACTAATACTTGAAACCGATTTGTAAGTTCTAATTTAAATTCATTAGAATGTTTCTGAAGATTAGGAATATCAACTGTAAATATAGTTTTTCTTAATAATTTTTGTCTCTCTAGTTTTACATTAACATGTATCTTACCCCTTACTAATCGATGATCACTTCCTGTGTTAAATTTATTAAGAACATTACAATCTTGAAATATGTATTTCCTGTTAGTCAAAATATAATCCAATTCTGCTGTACCTTCATTTGGATGCTTCCATGTCCATTTCCTTCTAACATTTTTCTCAAAAAAAGAATTCATAATATAAAGTTTTTTCTTCTCTGCAAACTCCACAAGACTATGTCCTCTCTCATTTCTATTACCATAACCAAAATTACCTACAACACTTTCATCTTTCATTTGTTTACCAATTCTAGCATTAAAATCTCCCATAACAATTTTAAAATGTTGTTTAGTCTGATCAAAAGCCTTTTGTACATCCATATAAAAATCTTCTACTACTTCATCACTGTGAGAACTTGTTGGGGCATAAACCTGAATTATCTGCATTTGATATCTGCTATTAAGTTGTATAACTAATCTTGCCACTCTGTCTGATACACCATCAATCTCCACAATATTGTTCTTCCACTTTTTATTTAGAATGAATCCTACTCCACTTGTATTTCCAATATTTGTGCCTTTATAATAGAGCATATGTCCACTTTTTAAATCAATTGTCTCTTCACCTTTTCTTCTAACTTCACAAAGTCCAATAATATCCCATTTAATATAAGAGAGTTCTTCTTCTAATTCTTGCAATCTTCCTTCACTTGAAAGTGATCTGCAGTTGTAAGTACCTAAATAAAAAGTCGTCATCAAATGGCAGCCTGGGTCTGCCTCCAGGATATTCTTAGCACCCTCCGCCTTCGGCCACCAACCACTGCCTTGGTTGGTGACTTTACAGCCTCCTGGGATTAAGGGCCATGCTTTATTTTTGTCTGTCATAATTGTATAATTGGGAAAAATCTTTATCATTTACACAAACATTCATTCTGCCTTATCAGGCACTGAGAAGAAAGACCATGGTGTTTCTTGATCTTAAACTCAGAGGTAAAAAGCCAATAAACTCACCACGCTGGCTAATGCGTGTTGGTGAGCAGCCCATCCATGTTCGTATACTATATGAATAAACATATAGTAATAACAGCTGCAACGACAAGAACGTATGGAGTGGACATTAGGAATTTGCCCTGCTCGGTTCCTTTAAGGCCTCCAAGAGGAATCAAAGGGTCTCCTTTCAGTTAATAGCAAACTCCTTTCTGCAGCCATATATATATATATTGTAATAATAGAGAAAATAGGGTTAATAAAAAAGAGTCTGACTAAGGTTACAATGTCCCACAAATGGGTAGGAATTTATAAGAGTACATTATATTAGGTTCTGAATAATGAGATGGAAAGCCATCATTATCCATAAATAAACAAAATATATCAAATAATATAAAAGGAATGAGCATGAGAGATCAGCACAGAACTAACTATAAGTGCACTAGCATTACAGAAACATAATAATCATTCATCATCATGAATGATTAACAAAAAATATAGATCAACAATCAATCTTGTGACTGTATTTAAAAGTGGTACACTGCAAACCAGGCTAATTATTTAGCCACTGCCAAACCTAGGGCAGGAATACACCCAATTACCTGGATGCACATACTTAAAAGTTACTCCATCAAAATACAACAATAAGTCAAACGTAGCAGTTTTATTTCATTTTAAATGCTACTATTAAAGTCTATTTTAAGTAAAAGTTTCAATGTTCGATAGGCTTATGTTTAATATAGTCCATTCTACAAGGACTTGTGCACATATAACATAGAGTTTTTTAAATTCATATTATTCAAACTTCAAACAATCAAGTTAATATCTATAAGTATAAAAAATAAGAGGATTGTGAAAAATATACAAATAAAAGATTTATCAAATCTACAAAATATCATAAAAATCACTATACAACTTTTAGAAGACCAATCTTAAAGGTTACAGATTTGGTTAAAATATCATATAATTTATTGATGTTATTTTGAAAATTTTATTTTGTGTCAATTTGTTATAATTTTTTGCTGAATCACTGTTTGATATTTATATATATATATATATATATATGATATGCTACTGTGTAAAAATCACTACTTTTTTCTTTAAGCTATCTACCATGCTATCACTAAATGAACATAAACATTATGTAGACATCATTAAACACAAAAACTTTAAGGTGGATTTGTATCTAGATCACAGGTTATGATATGAAATGTGGCAATGGGATTCAAATCTTGCATAGGCAATCTTAAATGCCATTACAAAATGGTACAAATTTCTTGAAAATGTTCTTCCACTCATGGCTCCATTCACACATACATCTGATAGTATTTCAAGTAGTACAGCAGCAGATTTGCTCAATTTTAAACAAAATGTATAGTTAATACATTTTTCCACTGTGATCTTAGGTACAAACAATCTGTCTGTATGCATTGCAACTCAATTAAAAATTAAAAACAACAGTCAAATAATTTTATATCAATTTTAGTTTAAAATAAAATTATTTTAAGTAGAATTTTATATAATAAAAACACAGGTACACTCCTTTTTTAATAATAATAATAATAATAATAATATATATATATACAAACCATTATAATGTGATGTGATGTGATGTATTATGGCTTCTCCTTAAACGAAGTCAAGAATATCTCAGCAATTATGCCCAGATAAACCTATTAACCACTTTCTTTTACATTCCCCACTCTAAATTTACCCATAATCTGCTCTATCCCATTTCCACAACATAA
Source organism: Epiperipatus broadwayi (assembly GCA_028023455.1). Taxonomy (NCBI): domain Eukaryota; kingdom Metazoa; phylum Onychophora; class Udeonychophora; order Euonychophora; family Peripatidae; genus Epiperipatus; species Epiperipatus broadwayi. Next base: position 6,663 of record JAQFVV010001070.1, on the reverse strand, counting down.
TTTTTGTCAACTCTATAACCTTTATATCTAAATCCCCCTTATCTTTTCCCAAACCCAGCATAAAAACCAATAATTCACTTTTTGTATAATCACTCTTTTCATATTTATTTTTCCACAACTTCATTATATGTACCCTTTCTGTTTTCAAACATTTACATTCAATTAACAAATGCCTAATATTTTCAATTCCTTCCTTACATAATTTACTAAATAAATCACCCATATTTTTCCATTTACATGTATATTCTTTTGTAGCTAAAGATCCCGTTCGAGCCTTAAACAATAAACTACTTTCCTTACTATTATCATATATTAACTCACACCTAATATTCTGTTTATTTCTATATATATTTAAACTCTTTTTACTCTCCATACTATTTCTCTATCTCTCTAACTCCCTAGTCTTTATTAATAAATTTATTCTTTTATCCCATTCCTTACTACTATAACACTCAATAATAATTACAAATATCCAGTAACGCCCTCTGTTTAAAGATCTATATTTCAATAATAGCAAACCTTAAAATGATTATTTTCTATAATTATTTCAGTTAGTGTTAACAGTAACTTTCTTTTCATATATATATATGTGTGTGTGTGTTATACTTAATGTTTTCACGGTTATATGATGTAGATAAATTATAACTTTTGGGATATACCATGTATTATTTTCCATTGAGCACCGATATTTAGATGGAATAGCAACCGCCATTTTCAAGGTTAACTTTTGAAATAAAAACCATTAGATCTTAACAAATAATGTGACTGTGTGCGAGATGAGAAATGAGATTCCAGTTCAGCATTAACAATATGAGGCTTATCAAAATGTTTATTTTCCTCAGTATTTTTACCTGTTAATTTTAAGTTAATATTGGATAAAAAGAGAGGTTTCCACATAGCTGGAATACATTGTGCTTCATCAGTTCTATTTAAACCAGTAGGTCTCTTTAATATTTCAATTGACTCTCTCATGGTTCTTAAATCATATCTTTCCAAATTAGCAAGTATTTTTGTATTGTCAAAATTAGGTTTGTGACCAGTTTCTAAATAATGGGAAGTAAAAACTGATGTGCTAATTTTTTGCTGAAAAGCATTTTTATGTTCCTTAATTCTGACATTAATTCGCCTATTAGACTGACCCATGTAGCCTCTTGAGCACTGGAAACACGGAATTTCATAAACTCCTTGGTGTTCCAAAAGTATTCTGTCTTTAGGTTTATACAAAAAATCCACTCATACAAACAGATATCTTAATTTTAATTCTCATCATCATCCTGCACAAATTTTTTCTGTAGCTAAAAATCTTTTCAATAGATCTTATAATTTATCTGATAAAGAACATCTTTCTCAAGAAATAAAACTTACAAAAAGTATTCTGCTTTCTAATAATTATAATAAAAACATCATATGTAAGGCTTTATATAACATTAATACTAAAAAGAAAAAAGAGGATAGAATTGATTTCTTTTAATAGAGTAATTTTGCCTTACATTAGGGGGTTACTGATAAAATCAGTAGAAGACTATCTTGTTTTAATGGCAAAAAAATTGGTGATTTTTTGTATAAACCTAAAGACAGAATACTTTTGGAACACCAAGGAGTTTATGAAATTCCATGTTTCTAGTGCTCAAGAGGCTACATGGGTCAGTCTAATAAATGAATTAATGTCAGAATTAAGGAACATAAAAATGCTTTTCAACAAAAAATTAGCACATCAGTTTTTACTTCCCATTATTTAGAAACTGGTCACAAACCTAATTTTGACAATACAAAAATACTTGCTAATTTGGAAAGATATGATTTAAGAACCATGAGAGAGTCAATTGAAATATTAAAGAGACCTACTGGTTTAAATAGAACTGATGAAGCACAATGTATTCCAGCTATGTGGAAACCTCTCTTTTTATCCAACATTAACTTAAAATTAACAGGGAAAAATACTGAGGAAAATAAACATATATACATATATATTGTACCAGATGAAAAGATTCAGTCCTCACATATACTGACCACATACACGAACATGAATGTGCTGGACTAAACCCAGGGAGAGCAAGAGCTCATGAATGTTGTTCACACAATTGAGAAAACACAGACAAATGTCAGCCCAAATAATTACAAGAACTTTTAAATTTATTAAACATATGACAAAATAAATATAGAAACTAGATCTTTGTTTTTTTAGCAGATCTTATCATTGAGTGTATGAGAGCATTAATTCATTAAATACCCAGGCAGACAATTTCATTTCTCACCTAAAACATCAGAAGTGCTTATATTTTTTGCTAGTGGTTCACTTAAACCAATTCCATTTTGTAATAGAGATTTAAAAAGATGGATGTGTGTGGAACCAACAAAACAGCACAGAAATGCTTTTCTTAGCCTGGAAAAGAAACATCATAACTAAGAATGTCATAATTCTGCAAAACACTCACGGTCAGGTACATTTAAACCAGCCAAGGTTATTAGTCTCACACAAGAAAAGGGAATATTATGGGCTATGTAATCTGAACTATAGAAATAAAATCTCTACCAAGAAAAAAAACAGAACAATATATTCGATAAATCACCAGCCAAATGATCAGTAGTCTGCAGAAAATGCAAACCAGGTTTGATTAAGTTTAATGACACATAAAACAACAAAAAAGACCGGTGATTAAAGAAAACTACTAAGATCAGCCTGAGTATTTATCAAGGGTTAATCATGGAACAGAGAAAACATAAAGCATATAAAATATTGCTTGCCACACACATAAATAATATTTTACAATGGAAACTCACATCATAAATATAATTTTTTTTAAGAATTAGCTGAGATTTGCTAGAGACTGAATTAGAAATTTAGCCCTGATTTTAAATGGAAAGGTAAGATACCTCAAGGTAATATTAATTTATGCTGTTCACGCAAAGTTCAGTTTATAAAAAGTCATATGCAGTGGCTTTAATTTACTACAAGTTCATAAGAATGGAAGCACTATTAGGATCAGCTCTGGACTTGGCACTCAGGTCATGATTGAAGTTACAATTTTGGAGCTCTGGAGGTTTATCTATGGAAAGTTTTAGTCCATCATGTTGTGGGGATTCTTCATTATGTAGATTATAGGCACAGCATCTGAATGGCTGTTACTATCATGACAAATAGTGGAATTATTGTCGGTCAACAGAAATCTATCTTGGTGATTCCCATTGAACAAATATCAAATAAAATTAGAATCGCTACAATGGTGAAGCAGTTTAATAACAGAAAAATCTGGATGAGTCCTCATTAACAAGAACTGAATAATCTGAGCAATCACAATAAATAAGCTGAGTGACTAGAATAGTGTCTGAATAATCTGAATTAATGAAAACTAAAAAAAAAAAACAGAGCTATTTATGACCATCATTATCTCCCACCCAATCTTTTATTACAAGTTTCAACAAGGGTAAATCTCTATCTCCCACTCAATCTTAATTAGAAAAACAACATCTGATCAGGGCTTTATTTTAAAAAATTAATTTTTTTAAAAAATGTCAAACTAAACTTCAGCTTTTAAAACTAAATCAACTTTCTTTTTTTTTTTTAATTAAAATACTGTTATAACAAGATTAATTAAATTTTGCTTGTTTTTAATTCCTTTAAAAGAAAACAAGCATCATAAAAAATATACTTCAAATTAAAATCGATTGAGAATTAAAATTATAAAATTTTAACATTATAAAATTTTAACATAAATAAGTATGTGTGTTATGGCACATATAAAACTTTTAATTTACTTTCTTTTACATCTTACAAAAATAGAATTTTATTTTTAATTTATGTGATAGAACTTTTGAATCGGATAAAGTAACCGGTTCAATATATATATATTATAAAGATAATATGTCTTTAAATAATCAAATGTAAAGAAAAAAGTTTCCAACTCATAGCCACTAGTTTTAATTTTAGATAAGCTAAAAAGATAGCGCTCCCTTTGCTCTCCTTTTACTCAGATAATTTTTTTTTAAATTAAACTATGATTTTCTTACTTAACTTACTTAAACCCACAATACATTTCATAAAAGTATTTCATGACTCAATGATGACAACAACTCCACACCCCAGTAATAATGTTTACCAATCCTTGGAATAAGGAGCATTTGTTTTAGGAAATGACAGTCCCATTTCTAACAACAGATTAATATCAAATCTATTTTCACTATTTTAGTTCTGTTACTTTTGAGTGATTATATTTGCTACTTGAAAGTAATGTGTAAGCAGATGTTATGTGATGTTTTTGCTATTATATCTGATTTTAAGGCCACTAATATTTTAATTGTGAAGCATACTAACATGTGAGCCATCTAATAATTTGTCTTTATAAATGTTCATTTAACAGTGACCTCAACCTCTATTATATTTTTGGTTTTTTCTATAATGGAATTAAATAAATGTGGCATCAAAGTCAAAAACTTATTTTCTTAAAATTGAATGTAACATCAAATGTAAATATTATTGAAAAATTATTCAAACTGAATGTTGCTGCACAAATAGCTGAGGAGAGGATTTTTCTATATGTCTCAGGAATACTGTTTATTGTGAGTGTGCTTTGCCTGCATGTGTTTATGATTATCTGAATGCATGTTATTGCTGGACAGATATAAAATAAATGATATGGTGGTTCCTCCTCTCTGTGATATAGCTGGAAAAAAGGATCAATTGTTGTATACAGTCTCTGATATTATATTAAGTGGGATGTGGGTAAAGAGTATAAGACTTCTCAGGAGAAAGTAAAAAAAATTTGGTTGTAGAGACCATTTTCTGAAACTATGAAGTAACTGTCTATTGTTTATTTATAGCATTGGGTAGGTGGTCAACAAGTGAATTTAGATATTAGTAAATTGTGAATACTCCAATAGGTATACTTACCTGTATTAAGTAGTTATATTTTGTGGTATATACTTTGTAATTGACATATAAATGATGGCATGAATCAATGTGATTGGAATGGTCTGTTTGATGATGTTATGTGTATAATACATTCTAATGCTGGAAATCATCTTCTAATGACAATTGAGATATTTATACTTAATTGGATGTGAAAATTTTGTATGGAATGAAGACCCAATCCTTTTTGTGCTGGTGGAAAGCTAAGGTATTTGGCAGGAATAGAAGCAAACTTCCTGTGCTGTAGCACTTTGGAGTTAAAAGATTTTTCCAACTTGATAATAGGCAAGTATTAGTTGGTTGAAAAGAAAATGAAGGATAGATCTTGGAGAGTGAGATAGATATTCTTTTACCATCATTCTTAAGTCTGTTTTTTATTTTTAGTCTTATTCCAGTAGTTTCATGGTATAAAAAGAATCCAAGAAAGGCAGAAAATTAGCTATGATTAATTTGTGCATATGGTTTTTCATTGTAAAAAAAACCATGCAGAGGTTTTGTTCAAATTAAGTTTAAATTATGTGGTGTAGTCATCAAGTAAATTCTTTAGAATAGGTTATTGCTTTTTGGAGGGAATCCAGTATTTATTTGGAATTTGAATGCCTGGTATTTTTTTGTTAAATATTTTTTATGAAAGAATTAATGTAAAACATAAATAATACAACATACGGTAGTAATCCTGTGGCACTGATTGGAAAAAAGAAATGATGCTCTGCCACTGAGAGTTATATAAATTTCTTGGTTAGTAATAGGTTGGGAAAGGTGTATATAAGGATAGAAGGTGTCTTTTTTTTTTGAGAATGTGATTAAAATGCCAACTAAGACTTTGTCATAGGCAGCTTTACTGTCAATTTGTACAATCATTGGAGCATATTTTTCTGTTCTTGAACTGAGTTTAAAAGTGTATTAAATATGAGTGCTGCTTGATCTGTGGGTGAGTTTTGGTTGGCATATTGCATTCATGATATTTGTGGAAGTATGTGTGATTTTACATTATTTTTCAGTACATTTTCAAAAATGTTAATACCAAAGAGTCTGACATAGATATGTTATAGGTTGAATAAGTTTGATATCTGAGCAGGTTTTTTCGCATGTGTGGTTGTATAAGTACGAGGGTTTATGAATGTGTGTAAGTGTATTAAGTGTAGATTGACACATGTCATTTCTCCTGTGAAGTTTTTTCAGCTAAGCTCATAGTTTGGAGGGTATGTAATTAACATGCATGATATAATTGATGTCAAATAATAATTTTTTTATAAATGAAATATATTGCTGATAGGATCAAAGGGCATATATTTAAGTTTTAATGGCATTCTGGTAATATTCTGTGTATAAAAATTCAGTAGTGTTTGTCAAGAGAAATAATTCTACATGTTTATGATAACTAATAGTACTTGTTTGTGCAGCATCTAAATCAGATGTAAGCAGCTAAGTAGTCATACATTGGTGATTTTCTAAGTGTTGCCCAAATTAGATGCTAAAGCATAAAAGAGTAAGAGCATCAATCTCTGAAAGAGGCATGACAATAATTATAAAATGAGATTGAATATGTAGAAAAAAATTCTACAGTGCTGCTCATTAATGGAAATGCAAGACAGTGAAGCCATCTTAAAACCAAAGGTAGAGTAGCTCACATTAAGGTCACTAGTAGAAAGACTTGTGAGGTTGATAAGAGTAATGAGTTGATGGTAAGTATTAACCTTGTAATAATTGTAAGACTAGAAGGTATATATATATATATATATATACCTTGTATTTTA